>PYSR01000254.1:0-43147 GCA_003049425.1 Magnaporthiopsis incrustans
CCCCCATATCGCTTGCCTTTTCTCAGGTCGTACATTCCATAGTATATGTTGATAAGACTGCAGCCTATTTTCAGGAAACGCGCCCAGACACATACAACAAACCCTCGACCAGAGACCCAATGGTTCCTGGTGGATGTGGCTGTCACTAAGAAGTGTCCTGGGCCACAGTGCCCATTGTTTGGGCGTTGCTGTTGTCGATCGGCCACGCCTGAGTAGGCCGCAAGACCCCTCGTAGAATTTTGATCACAGGATGATCTGTCCGCTCGACACGAGTGGAGTACGTCGATGGAAAGGAAGAGAGACGACGGTCGAGCACGTGGCTGTGCCGCATTAAATTCACCATTTCCCCGACTAGCCGGTTCTATACCTACAGCGACACGCGTACTGTGCCCGTGATCCATCGCCGCCGCTCTAACCCGCTGTAGGCAGGTGTTGGAGTTGAGGAGGGGTCGGAGGAGCGCCCAGCCTTGGCGCGCGGCAAAGGGTCGCCGGCCGTGATTGGCATGAGGCTGGGGCCGGGAGGCGGGCTCCGGACTCCGGGCTTTGTGTGCGATGCGAAGCAGACGAAGTGGGGATGAAAAGGAAAGAAGCAGCAGCATGCATATCCCTGGAGCCAGTGGTGCAAGGCGGTAGTCGATGCCCCATTTTGTGCGATGGAGACTTTTAACTTCACGAGAGTCTCACGCGCAAGGAAGGACAAAAACAGAGTTTGGATCCTCCGGAAACACGCCAAGTTTGATAGACCCGCTGGACGAATAGAACATTCACGTGCGTTGTGATGGGCGCAGGCAGCCAACAGCAGCGGGAAAGAGTGAAACGCTGAACGAAAGTGTCACCCTGGCCAAGAGGGGGCAAGCACGTAAGAGCAGTGACGAGCGAATGGCGTGGACTACAGAAAGGTCGGCGCGGGGTGGGCGGGAGGGTGATCACTTGGCACCGACAGTCGGCATATATGCTCCGTGCAGCACAAAACAAGGATCAGCGAGTTGTCGGGCCGTAATCAAGCGGAGCACCGACGATCCAAGACCTCTTCCGGAAATGATCGTCTCTGGCCGAAATGCAGATCAATGTGTCGGCCGCGGCGCTCTCTCGGAGGAGACGAAGGAATTTGGAGGGGTGAATGCGTCTTTTTGGTTGGTGTGAAGCGAAGATCGTCCTGACATGCAGACAAGGGCGGTCGTCGCCTGGCGCGCTCGCAAATCACAGCCAGAAGAAGCCTTCTTCCTGCGATCCTGGCGTGGTCGTTCAAGCCGGAGGACCTAGCTGCTTGGCAAGCACTTGGCAAGCTAGTGAGGAGCAGCTACGGAAGCTGGGCTCGCTGAAGCAAGGAACACAACGAGACGGCGGTGGCGGCGGCGTGGATGAGGCATTGGAAGCAAACACACCTGGCTTGTCACGTAACCATGAGTCGAGGCGGTCGCCAACAAAGGCCGAGAAAACAAATACTGTCTTCGGGCGGCAGGTCAGAGGTGATTTGATCCCCTGAGGTGTGCATGGTGTGGTAGATGATGTGGTGAGAGTTCCTGAGGTGGAGAGCCAAAGGGCGCACAGGTCGAGCGAAGGGTGAGAAGATCGGCCAATGTGCAACCAACGGCGCTCGGGGGGTCGCGGAGGTGGTAAAATAGAGATTGGACGAACGAAGGCGAGCGAAAATGGCGATCATAACATGGGCGACACTCGGAGGCGGCGACGGGGCGTCTTAGCGTCTCAGGAGGACACGAAGGACGCGGAGGCACGGGGCGGAGAAGGAAGAAATACAAGGGAAATGACGCAGCCGTGCATGCTGGTGGCTGGGGTCCCGTGGAGGGAGCAAACATCACTGTGTGCTTCCTTGCAAACACCCAGTTGCGTGATTTGCTTTTTCCTTCCTCCTTTCGTGCTTTTCGTGAGAACCAAGATCAACCACAGCAGCAATTAGCCGGGCGCAAATAGGGATTACCGTTGACCGCCATGCCACAGTAGATTTTTGTGTAAGGCGGAAAAAAAGAATGAGATCTGACGGAAAAACCACGTCACAGTCGTGGGGGCCGCCCAAGAATCTCGAATAGGTGAAGCTACACTGGCCGGATGCAGGTCCTAGACAAAGTCCGATTGCGATACCGCAATTTGCGATTCGCGTCCCTAAAATCCCTCCTCGTCGGCAGCGTAAAAAAAAAAAGGGAGAGAGAGAAACAAGAGAAAAGGTGCGGGCAGAACGCAGGATGCTGTTACGTGCCCTCGCATCCGTCTTCGGTTGGCGGCAGGCTGCAGATCGCTGGCACAGGCCTGCGTGGTACACGCACTGTATCCAGCCATGTGCGACCGACCCAATGGAAGAGCCCGATTGTGGCGTCACTGGCAGCGATCTGCCTGCCCTGGCACTTGCGCTCACTGCCCCGCCAATTTCTTGGAGGCCACCATTGGCACAGTGTCTACGAATGGTACGTCGAGGTACCTGCAGAGCCGCCCGCTTGAGTGGGCGCATGGGCGGTTCCCTGCTGCCTGCCCGCCCAAATCCTCCCCACCTGATTTTTCATCTCGCACGTGTCGCCCCTCTCCACACCGAAACCCGGCCTCACAGCACCTCACTGGCGGCCACATCCGAAGCCATGGTTCAAAGCAGGTTAGCGTCGCCAGCACTGGATGGATCAGCCGGGGGCTTGACTTGAAATTTCGAGGGTCCACCTCGATGCAAGCTTGGTGACAGCGGCCGCCAGGCTTGCTGGTCCCTGGCTTCCATTTTTTCTTCTTTCTTTTTTTTTTTTTTTTTTGCTTCCTTGCCAAGCTCTGGCGGGCAGCGGCGGAAGTCCCGCGAACCAAGTCGCGCGAGTCGCGGAGTCAACCGTCACACCTGACAAGAGGAGAAAAGAAGAATAGGCACCCGTGCAATAACCTGTATTGAGCCTTCGCTGCTGCTCTCTACTCCAATTCGCTCGCCCTGCTTTTTTTTTTTCCCTTTTCTCAGCAAGTCCTGGACGCACGGGCAAGGGGTCAGTCCACCGAGCAGCGCCGGCTGTTGCCTTGCGCGACACGAGAACCCGTCTGATCTCTTTCTGGTCGATCCGAGTCGCTTTGTTTTTTTTTTTTTTTTTTTTTTTTCGTCTGTCGTGGCCCAGAGGCCGTGGGATCCCGTGCCAACCCTTGGGGCTACGTGCGCAGGACACAAGCGCCGATCAATCGCAGGCGACATCGTGGCTGCTGCCCGCAGACCCTCACCGTTAGACGACGCCAACGAGCGCCTGGCAGCACACCGCCGCACTGTTCTGTCCCAAGACGAGACGCACCTCCCCCCACACCTCCCGGTTTCCGCAAAAGGGGAGCAAGACCGTTGATCACGGCATCCAAAACAGGGCAAAACAACCAATCTTCCTGCGCCGTAGCCCGCTGCGTCCAAGAGCCTCCCAATCAACAGGGTCCCACCCCAAAGGCCAGCAATCCCATCGATGACAGTCGTTCCCAGCCGCCCCCATCCTCCCCTCCTCCCACCACCACACCCCTCCATCGACCCTCCATCGACACCCCGGCGCACGAGTGCGGTGCCCAATAATAGGCCGTCTCAGGGGCCGACGGGAGCCACCGCCATTCCTGTCGTTGCCCACCCTCCAAGACACGGGAGCCTCGAGTCGTCCTCGCTTGCGGGTCTGCCAGTGCCAGCAGGGTCCCACGACCCTGCCCTCCACATCCCCAGCTACCGTAGATTTCAAAAATACCCATCTTTCTCCCTTCGGCACTGCAGCGCCTTCACATCCTTTCTTCCCTCCTTGAGCCGTCGCCGCCGCTGCACTTATTGCCGCAGTCCTGACACCTCCACGATTTGACCACACGGAAAAGTTGTAAGCGGTGGCAACATATAAGCTTTGGGGGCTTGCACCACTGGTGACGGGGATTTTTGCTTTTTTATTTTATTTTTATTTTATTTTACTTCATTTCTTTTTTTTTTCTTTCCGGCTTACCTTCTTGCGACTAATACCGACCTACATAACAACCACACACCACCCTCTCGCTGCAGCTCCGTCTTCGCTTCTCGTCCTTCCCTACTATCAGCCCCGCCCGCCGCATACGCTTGCCGTCGGCACCACCCGTCCGCGGCCTACCGAGAGGTGCAAGAGTCCGCTAGGTTGAATTCCGGGGACGGATCGCAACACACTCCACGCCGTGGTCATGGACGGCCAGTCAACGCCAGCGACGATGCCCAAGATGGACCGTTCCAACTCATCGTCTGGATCCGAGGCCGATACTCCTCCCCTTGGCCCCACCATCCACACCCCGGTCCCTATGCGCCCACGATTACCGAGCAGGAAAAGCAGCGGCACCATGGTCGTGCCGAGAGACTCTATCGATGCCAACCAGCCCTACCAAATCGACCTCGATCCGGACGACGTCCGCGCCATGAGTCCCAGGAGGACGACCGAGGACATCGAGGCCATGGGGAGAGAGGCTCGGGAAGAGCTCAGGAGGTAAGCTGGCTGCGACTCTCTCCAGCAGCATTCGATCTCGCACCCAAGACGCGCACGCAATGGGCTAACACCCCACCCAGACATGCCAAGGCGCTCCAGGACTCTCTAATCATGATCTTCAACCGCATCGAAGCCGTCAAGGAGGAGCACGACAAGCTGGACAGCAACAACAAGTTCCTGCAGAAATACATTGGCGACCTCATGAGCACGAGCAAGATCACGTCGACGGGCGGCGGGCGGGCGAAGAAATGACGCCAGTGCCGCGGGAGGCGACCCTCGCCCCCTCGCTATCTTTGCCGCGGCTCCGAGACGACGCTTGTGCGGCGGTCCGCTCAGCCGGTACACGTACCATAACTGTGGGCGTGCGCGAGCCAGGATGCACGGACGAGGCTGTGTCGCGGACCGAGTCGGACACGACGAGACATTGCGTCATATTGGGGCCGCCATGTCAGCCCATCTTTGAACGCACGTCGGATGACTTGTACGATCGACCAAGGATCCAATCCGACCCTGATCGCTACCGCCGACTCCTCTCCATCGAATCACGAATCAATTCCCGTCAAAGACGCCGCTTTTGATCGTCGACGAGGTCCCATGCCATTGCTCGCCGGCGGCGATGCGTCGCCTATCATCTCACTATTTCCGACATGCCACCGCTCGTACCACCTTCCATAAAGACCGACACCAACTATCGGACGGGGTTGGCGCGGATCGAAACAAAGTCTTGTCCTAGCCGTCACCCGTCGCCCGAAATTTGCATTTTTTTTCTCCAATAGATGCCATCACCAGACCTACCCATCACCCCAGCGGTCTGGTGCAGTTTATACCCCATATATTATACTATCTTTGGCTACTCATCTAGCAGGGTGGGATTTTTTTTTCTTTTCTTTTTTTTTTCTTTTTTCTTTTTTTCTTTTTTTCTTTTCGGCGCCTGGGCTGTGTCTGATCTGGTGTGTCGCGTGAGACATTCCCTGTTCGGATCGGACATTGAGCATACTACCCCGTACACTACGCGGGTGGGGTCACGACAGCATTTAGGGAGTTTGGAGGCGTTTCTTGGACGATTTGTAACAATGGCGTGCATTTTCTGGCTGTTTGTTACCTTGATCGTTCCAACGCAAAAAGAAATTTGATATTGTACGATACGAAATTACTATCGACTGCGATTGCATTGCCGTTAATGATGAAAAATTCACACTCGCCCGTTCCTTCGCTCCTGACCTCGGCTTGACAACCGGCCCGAGCGCGAGCACTCGCATGATGCGTCCGCTTCCCTCTTCGATTCGAACCTCACTGGCTGGGACCTGGGACCAACCGAACGTCCCGCATGCCTCGTCGCTTCACGCCTTCTTGGCAATAAAAGGCCCATGTCGACTACTGCAGGGGTGGCGGGTACGGCGTTGTCAGAGTGACGACAGAAATTCCCTTTGGTGGCCCGGCGGCGGTTTGTATCCGCATATCTTGTTTTTTCTTCGCTGCCAAGTGGTGAGTGGTGCTTTGCATGGCATGCGGGCGGACCCTTTGTTTGACCGGTTGGGCCCGCCGGCGTCCGGCAGTCGGATTTCTTTCTACTTGGTTGGCTTACTGTTTGATTCCGTGTACGGTATCGTTCCAATCTTGTTCGCATCTATTTGCGATTTTTTTTTCTGTAAGAGACTATGCGCGTGTAGATAGGGTGGCGGCATCGCCTGGTTTCCCATTTTGCATGCAGCCTGCCTGTGACGTCACATGGCGACGCCACCCCAAAATGCGACTCAGCTGAGGACGTGTCGTCGCTCCTTGACCTCTCCACCGAACCTTCCAGACGGCGGCGCTGGGCCTTTTTTTCTGCGCCGGCGACGCGTCTAGCGTCTAGCACGATGGGTCCCTATCTGTCGGAGTTTACCCTGACTGGACGTCCACTACGGCCGCTACTGCACGCTCCAAGGTGCAGGTACACCGCGCTGTACGATATAGTGGAGGATACCTTTTAGCTTTCTTTTTTGGTATTTGCCCATGCAATCTACCCCAATCCGCAATGTCAGTCAAGTCGCGCCTCTCGATATTTCGTCGCGGGTCTGCTAGCCGAACCAGGTGGGCGTCGCTTTTTTTTTTAGGGGACCACATCAAATCCTCCCAGAGGCGGGCCGGAGCAGGGACCCTCCTCAGACGACGTTTTGATGCGACCCCAGAAACTTGGTCCCTGCAGAAAACCGAACCGGGCATGGTGGTATTTCGGAGGTCCTTTGTTTTGGGCGGGCCGAGTGGTCAGGACCCCTAGCTCTTGAAATTCTTGTTTCCTTTTTCGTAACCACCACCCCGCCCGCCGCAGTGAGATTTGAGGCAACAAAAACTTGGAAGTAGGTGGTCGTCCCGGATGCAGAGATAAGAAACGGAGGCCACGGGAGAACAGAGCCAAATACTTACGCGATGTGACCTGCCGGGGCGTTCGACGGGCTGTCTTTCTGCCGCGTGCCCTGTGCTGCCTTGTGGTTCGCCGCCATGTCCATAGCTGCTCAAGGCACAGACTAGAAAAAAAAATGCTAGAAAGAAACGTGAGCATGACGGAAAAACTGGCGCACACCGGATAACCTTTTCATCATCGCCGCCCTCGTCGCCGTCGCGGGCGAACGGTGGATGGCGGATCGGATTTCGTGATGCTGCAGCGTCCTGTCTCCGTCGCCACCGTTCTAGAAACAGACGGGCGTTAATGTCACTTGCGCCGCCGACGAACCCGAGCTGAGCTAGGGCTCTCCCCGACTCGTGGCTTGGCGTATGTGCTTCCCCTCTGACGACGATGGCGCCGCCAACAGGAAATGACTCGCAGTGCCACAGCTCGCAGTCGTGGGCCACAGACCCCTAGTCTCTGCACTCCAAAACAGCCCCTGCTTGCCTGGCCGGAGCTGCTTCCGCCCTTCGACGACCAGTTTTTTTTCACCGCCCAGGGTTTGGCCCAGGGTTTGGCACGGCCCACCTACCCACGAGAAAAGGTCTGACAGCTTCACATCCGGTACCAGGGTCAGCAGTCCTGGTCGGCCTGGGTCAGGCGATTTTCTAGCATCTTGGTCTTTCCCAGTCCCCGATGGGACATGATATCTGACCGATCGCTACACTAGGTTGCGTCGGCGAGTGTGTTGGCAGGCTGGGCTTGTTGGCTTTCACACGCAGGCATGAACGGGCGACCAACATGTGATATCTCCACCGTCCTCGAACCAACAGCACTCGCCGAGCCGTGCCAGCTGTCTCTCTCTCACTCCCCCGGCGTGGCCACCATTTTCCTGTCCGTCCGGGGCTGGGGGCTCCTCTGCTGATGCACCCAAAATACCTGCTTCTGCTCTTCACCGGGGCCTTATTTCTCCGCGTCCACCGTGCCGTGCCAGCCCCGCCCTCGATGCTTTGTCCAAGTTCCCTGTTTTTTGATGACACTCTCATGCCCGCGCACGCGTCTTATACGTGCATACCCCTGCAGCCCCTGCGGCCACCGCCCCCTGGGGTAAGCGGGTATCTGACTGGAGCGGGTCGCCTGGCCCCGGATGTACGTATATGTACCTATGTACCTTGAGGTATCGCCAGGTATTCTTGATTTATGGCCATCGTGCGGGCTGCCCCGTGATGCCATGGCCATTCCCTGTTCACCAAGTGGGCTTTGAATTGCAGGTGGACTACATGGAAGACGTATGATGCTGCTTTTGACGAGGCTGAGGCATGGATGCAGGACGGGCATGCACTGATCACCTTCCAGGCGGCCGGGGAGTCTGTTTTATCCACTCCGCCTATGCTCCTTCACTGGTCTCGACTGTCGCCGACATCCCTGGCGAGGCGGCCTTGTTCCCCGTGGGGCCGTACATATACGGGGCTTCCCGGCCCGGATCCACTAGCGTCCACTACTGCAGTGCTAAAACTCTGTTCTCGGCAGCGTCCCCGGCTATTGCGGGCACGTCTCAGTCGGGGCCGAAGCTATCGGGAACGCCCGGCTCCGACGAAAAGGGCACAGATCGCCCACTCATCTGGTGCCACGTCCGTGATGACGTGTATTTTGTTCCCCGGCTGGGAGCCGCCCGGCCTCCCGCGTACGGCGGATCAGCCGTCTCGGCCGATCCGATGTCGGCCTCGCTGCGGCGTCCGATCCAGATCTCTCCTTTCTCTCCCTGATGATGCATTCTCATGCCTTGCTATGCGCCAGGCTGGGCAAGCCTAGTTCAGACCAGCCACACGTCCCGCATATCTGCCTTGCCTAGCGCCGCCGTCACCCGCGCTCCCCACAAAGCGCCCATGCCGATGCGGCGGTATTCGTCTCCCCTGCCCTCGCTCTTGTCGGCTCGCCGCACCAAAATGATGTAGTGCGCTGGCTTCCAGCCGAGCAACAGCCCATGCTCCATCCACCCGTGGCTTGCTCGGGAAGTGAGTACGTGCAGCGCGAGCGTTTCCTTGCTGCCGTCCTCAAAGCCACGCTGGTCCTGGAATTCGGCGGCTTCAAAGCTGGCCCAGCCGCACACGTGACGTGTGTTGGAACTGCTATCGCTGCCACCGTCGGCAGGTGCCGTTACCAGCGAGAGTTTTCGAAAGGGAGCGCTATGGCTCCCGCCGAGCGGTACCGGGACCGGGACCGGCAAGTCACTGAGCTCGAGGGGTGTATACTCCTCCCCGGTGGTGACGGACAACGCGTGTGACCGCAGACAGATGCGCGTAATGAAGGCCTCGGCCTCGGCGTACGTACGGACATCCTCCGGCCCGACCGTGAACGTATTCCCGTCAGCCGTTCCCATTTCTGGGAACTCACAGACGTTGTTCACCTTTTGTCGGCGCCTGAGCGTCTCCCACGTCGCAGGGCCCGGGAAGGACGCCCAAGACCATGAGGGCATGTTTCTGATCTTTGCGTCGTCAGAGCCGGGTGGCGGGCGGTGCTTTTGCTGCCACAGCAGGCCCCGGTGCAGGTCACTGAGCCATAGCCCGGAGACGTAGAGATCGTGGTCGGGAACGGCGTACCGGGCACTCCGGGTCAGCGAGAACTCGGCTAGCACGCCCGAGAGGGCGAATAGGCGGTCTTTGTCCGGGCAGCTGAGCTCGAGCGCCGAGTACGCCTCGACGAGGTCCCACCAAAGACGCCCAGGCTCGTGCGCGGCGGTTGAAAAGTCAACAAAGGTCTTGCGTGGAAAATCATTGAAGACAGGCTTTCCGGGCTGCCACGTCAAGCACTCGCCATACGAGTTACGGGGGCTGTCGCTCTGGCATTCGAGGTAGGCACCCGGGCCCGCGAAGTAAACGATACGTCGGCTGAATAGGCACTCCTGGAACACCCAGCCGCGGCTCATCAGCGCGCTGCTGCGGATTTCGGATTCGTAAAGTGGCGCTACGGGCTCCGCTGGGAACACGTAGAACTCGCCCCGCGGGGATCCTGTGTGGTCGCGGAAGACTAGACGAGTTAAATTTCTTGCGAACTGCTGGCTGCTCGTCTGGTCCGAACGAAACAGCCCGTCGTGCCCCTGCGTCCTGGAAGCCGCGGCCAGCGTCACCAGAGAGCCTTGGTAGTAGCTGACCATGCGGCCGGCCCCTCGCCTTGGGTGGTGCGCAGCGGGTCAATCCATAGGCACGGATGTCGAGGCCGCGTGCGACGTCGACGGCGTCGCGGAACGTTTTGAGCAGCTCCGAGACGTTGAACCCGACCTTCCTAGCCTTGTAGTTGAGCGCCGTGGTCTGCGCGCCCCAGCGGCGACTGAGCGTCGCGTCCGCGTCTAGCTTCCCCGGCGGCGCCATCTGGGCGCGGCGTCTCGTCGTCTTTGGGAACGATTTCCACGCGGCGAGTAGGGCAGGTCGCCGCCTGATAGGGAGCGGCGGCACTGCTTCTGGCCGCGACTGCGGGCTTCGGTCCCGTGGTCGGCGCAAGCAACACACAGGCCGTCGATGTGGATGGCGACGCCTGCGTTGCCCCCCGGATGGCCGCCAATTTTGCTTCCCCGACTAGAGATCCCTTGAATGTGCACGCACATCCGCGTCTCGGGTTCGCGGTGCTGCTGGCCTTTGCGACAGAGCTGGGAGCGGGAAGCAGAAGCTGCAGCACTTCCTTGGCGCGCTAGCATATGTGCGTCAGCAGGAGGGCGCAGGTGCGTTGCAGAAAGCGAGCCGTCTCGTGCAGGTTTTGTGGCAATAGAAGCAAATGTCCATCGTTTGCTCGAGTTGTTCCGACGTTCGTCCATGTTCGATACGGTCGCGATGGAGAGCAAGGCTCTGCAGGCCCTGTTTCGAAGCTAGTCCTTCAGGAGGTGGCAGCGGTGCACCAATCGTCGTTTTGGGGAGGCTCAGGGGCCAGCCAAGAGAAAGCGGGACGGGCCTTGGACAGCAAATAATACCTATTGATCCAATGCAGACATCCGTGTCGTTTTCCGGCGCTTAAACTGTTCGTTGAACTTTCGGTATCTTCTTTTCCCCACGAACGACGGCTTCGATAGACACGGATCTCGCCACCAACATCGCACCAAGCCAATTCACATGTCATGGCGTCCGCGACAAGTATCCCGCCACAAGCCGCGCCGCCGCCGGCCCCACCGTCGTGGTGGACATGGCCAGTGCGGTTGTTCGCGATGCCCAGCTCTCGCCCAGAAGCACCGCCCCACGACTCTCCCGGCTTCGGCTGGACACGGCAGTTCGACTTCAATAGTGCTAAAGGGCGCTATTACTTGCTGGTGCCCTTTCGCGCCATCGCGGTCTTTGGCGGCTTCATCTTCGCGGCCGGCATGGAACAAGCCCTCCCGAGAGCCGCCACCAGCGTCGCGTTCTTGCTGATATGGCCGGAGCTGCTGGCCGCGCACATGTCGCTGGCGGCCTGCAACATGAGTGCGAAGCGCGCCTGGGTTATCGCAAACCTGGCGCTCTACGCAGCCGGGCTGCTTTTGTTGATTGTCGGCGTTGCGGCTCCGTGGTCGCCTCCGCCGCCTGGCAGGCTACCCCCAACGCTGCCTGGGTTCCAGCCGCTCCCCAAGATGCCTGACATGCCCGGAGAGATGGTGGGCCTGCTCGCCCGTGGGCCGGCCCTCTTCGCCCTCTTTGAGGCCGTGCTGGCCGGCTTCACCCTCCCTGCCGTCCGCATGCGACATTGGCGCCGCGACTTGTCCGGCGTGGTTGACGAATTCCCCGGTGTCGACGGGCCGGCGCTGGCGCAGCCCTATTCCGACGAAGGGGAGTCTCGACAGGCGGAGCCGGCGGCAGCGCACCAGGATCGCGGGGCCTTGGCAGATGTATTTGCCTACCAGAATAGGGGTTGAATCAGGTTCAGGGTTTATACATACATACAAACCCCAGTAGGCTTGTACTTGTGGGTCTCCTATCGCGACTTTTCCGCGCCAAGTTCCACACTGTTAGACACCACTTTGGGCCGCAGCCCTTGGGATCTAATCTGCTGTAGTGAATCCGGGTGTATGAGTTCCAGGAAGCTGCATGTTATTGGCGACACCTCTTTCCCGGCCCGCTTGATCCAGCGGCGGTTGTCAGGATGTGGTGTTGCGCTCGCCGGTGCTGGAGAGATGCAGGTTGAAGGAGCAAGTTGCGCCGCGGGCTGACCCCACGGGCGAGAGAGACGCCAGCGCTGGCATCGCAAACGCTGGGACGGCTAGCTTCTGGTCTATCGCCGGGGCAGGATGTGCCCGCAACAGCGACATCAATATCACAGCTTTATAGATTGGAATGAACGGAAAGGTTGCGAGAATAGACTCACATCCACGACCTGCCGGCGGAAACATGGACTGCAAGGTATCTCCAGTTCACTCGACGGCCAACAGCATCTGATTGATGCTGCCACCCTTAGGGAGCAGGGCGTCGATGTTGATAGCCATGGGGCCGTGCGTGCCTCAGCTTTATCCTGTATGCCCTTTAAGGCTACCAGGAGAAGGCGGCCTACCGTGTGAGGTCGGGATCGGCCCTGGAGCGGTCGTCTGTGTACGTGGCGGCGCCGACGACACCGCACCTCCCGAGCGTGCCGTTAAACGGCCACCGTGGCGACTTGCCCGTTAAGCCGGCTTGGGCGTGCGTGGCCGATACTACTGTTGGCGGCAGCTCACAGGAGTACAGCTTCGGGTATCAGCCCGAATGCGCCGAGACCGCACTTACAGTTTGCAGATTTAGTCATTGGGTAGCAGTTGTGGAGAATACATGTAGGAGCATCCTGCACCCCGGCCTAGGAGTAGACCACGTAGCTAAATAGATAGTAGCTAATACGACATTTAGGCGTCATAGATCCTGACCCATTGCACTCATGTTCTCCGCCTCTACCGTTTATGTAAGTTTATATCCGCTACCCTGATACCTACCATCCTAGCATGCGGGGCGTGAGTGGCCGGCAAAATGCGCGAGATAGATTGGGATGCCCGAGGGGTGACGGCGGTGGAAGCTCAAGTGCCGACGACTTTAGCCAGATCCCGATGTCGCCAGCTTCGGAACGATACGCTGCACCGGACACCTTTATCGGCGTGACTGGACACGTTGCGCGATTACGATGATGTGCTATTTACACGAGGGGCTTTGCTGGATTTCTCTATTGTTTGGCATGCCTTTTATTGCTTCTAGCCGCTGGGCAATACTCGGCGGCTTGTTCACTTCAAACCTCGACAGTCATCATCGCTTACACGGGGTAAATCACCATTGAAACAGCCTCAGCGATGGCGCCCGCTACTTTCATTTACGTGTTTCTCCTTTCGGTTGCGGCCCAGCTTTCGCCTGTGGCTGGGGGGTCAAGCCATGCCGACGCGGGCATCGCTCAGGAAGGGGTCCAGGTGCCCATGATGCCCAAGTACATGGAGAACCTGACCGAGACGGCAATGTTCCATCCCAAGGGATGGTACTCGCCCAACATCTGCGAGGGCAAATGGTGCCTCTACTCGAGCCGGGAAATCGGCAACGGCAGGGGCCTGGCGGTGATCACCAGCCGCGACAGCTTCCAGAACATCAGGAGGCTACAAGTGTTTATGAACAGGATCCAGAGCACCCCAGGCCCCGGGACGCCTGGTGCACCATTTGAGGAGCGAGAGGTGGCATCGCCGTCCAAGAGCGACAATGACGCCGCCGCCGGGCCGTCATTCGAGCTGGTGGCCACGAAGCCCCTGAAGCGCGGCACCAAGCTCATGGAGCTCACGCCCGTCATCATGGCGCACAAGGCCTTCCTCAACGAGACGGACCGGGCGGCGCAGGACCACCTCCTCGAGGCCGCCCTGGCGCTGCTCCCCGACGAAACCCGCAAGCTCACCAAGGACGGCCTGGCCAAGTCCCGACACGCCCGCGCGCGGCGCAGCCTCCGCGACGCGCTCGTCCTGCACCCGATGGAGACGGGAACCGGGTCGACGCACTGGGACGGGCCGGACCACGGGCGGCACTACGTGCTGTACCCGGAGGTGCTGGCGGCGCCGCACGAGTGCCGGGCCAACGTGGCGTGGCACATCGGCGAGAGCCACGAGCTGCACCTGACGGTGGCGCGCAAGACGGCGGCCGACGAGCCGCTCGCCATCTCGTACCTGAACCCGACGCTCTCGCGGGCCGAGCGCGCCGAGGCCGCGCGCCAGGTCTGGGGCCGCGCCTGCACATGCGACCACTGCGCGTCGGGCGGCGACCTGGACGCGGTGCGGGCGCGCGACGTGCGGCACGCTGAGATTGAGGCTATCGAGAAGGAGCTCAAGGACATGGACAGCAAGCGCGTGACGACGGGCATGCTGGAGCACTACGTGACGCTGCTGGAGCGCGACAGGCTGCAGGCGCGCATGGCGGAGCCGTACGAGCTGGTGGCGTACAACTACGCGTACCTCGGGTTCGAGAAGAAGGCGCGCAAGTACGGCGCCCTCGCCGTCCAGGCCGCCGTCATCGAGCAGGGGCCCGACGCCAACGACGTGACGGCGCTGCGGGTGTTTGCCAACAGCGTGACGGAGCACTATTCGTGGCAGAGGAAGGTCAAGAAGAAGCAGGGGTGAGGCGGATAGATGGAGGGAGAGGCTGATGGAAGGATGAGCGGATTTAGTAGGCGACACTTGCAGGGCTACCTACCTAGCCCAGGAGATTCACACTCGCGGCAGTCCATAGAAACAAAGCTCTAACTCGGTCACATCCACCAGTCCTTTGAAGGGGTCCCACAGAAGCCTCTGTATCTAATCGAGCTCTCCTCCTCGCATCGGCGGCGGGCTCGTAATAAGCCGCTTGAAATTACTGTCTCCAGGCTGCTGCCAGGGAGGGCCACGTCAGTATCATGTAGAGGAGAAGGCCCAGAGACCTGCTCCGTCTTTAGTCCCAGCCGGCCCTCTTTCGCTAGGAAAACGGCAGCAGTGCCGACAGAGGCCAACAGAGTGAATGAAATCAATAGTCAATCACGCAGGCATGAGGAACTGATGTGGCTTGGGGGGCATAGGAAAAATCCCCCAAACAATGAGTGTATTCTAAAATCGAAAACAGTCTATACTTCCCCTGCTTTTGCTCTAAACTCAAACTGAATGTCACTACCCCTGGGATTCCCCCAATAACTTTTCTCTAATCTGCCCCATCGAGCCAGCCAATCGCCATAACCGTGCTTGTGGTGCTGCTCGCTTACTCGTCGGCCTCCTCATCGGCCTCCTCGTCGGCGGTCTCCTCGGCGGTCTCCTCGGCATCCTCCTCGGTCGTGTCGCGGGTGACGACGTGGATGTAGTCCGCCCCGGGCTCCGGGCTGCGGGCCTCGATGTCGCCGATGACGGGAACGTCGCGCTTGCCCGTGGCAGGCTTGCCCGCCTTGGCAGGCTTGTCCTCCTTGGCAGGCTTGCCCTTGCTAGACGCGTCCTTGCTCTGGGCGTCCTTCCAGGCCTCCGTAAGCAGCTGGACGCAGAGGTAGGTGCCGATCGCGCAGGACGTAGCGCCAATGGTGATGACGTCGCCGACCTTCTTGAGGCCGTTCCTGATGGGCTGGCCCGGCTTCTGCTCCGACGGCCGGGGGAGGGCAAGGTCGATGGGCATAGGAGTCGCGACGACGGGCGAGCTGCCGATGGCGACGATAGCCAGGAGAGCGGTGGCCTTGAACTGCATTTTGGCGGTGGTTTTTTCGGGGGTCGAAAAAAAAGCGAAGAGAAGAAAGAAAGGAGGGAAATGAATGCAGATCCGAGCAGATGCAACACAAAAGTGATCGAATAGAGCAATGCAGAGCAAAGCAAAGACTGAAAGACGAAAGGAAAGCGGACAAGAAGGAGAGACGAATGAAAGAAGCGATGGATCGATGATGATGGAGAGGAAGGAAAGGAAAGAGGGCAATGAAAGCGGAGGGAGGTTGAGGTTATATAGGCAGCCTCGGGGAAGGTGCAAGGATTCGTGCCCTTGGAACGACGGACCAGACCGACTCACCGCCAGGCCGGCTGCTGTATCAGGGCAACATGGCGGAAAGACGGTCCTCCAGCGTTCGTCTCGCGGTGATCAAACAAACAGCCGCATCGCCCATCCCAAAGCGGCGAATCGCAAGCAACGCGCGAAACAGCACAGCCATGTGCTGCAAGACCGAGTCAAGCCCCCCACGTCTGTGCTATGGGGGGAATGGCTTGCAACTTCCAGGCTCAATTTTGGCGGACAGATCAACACAAGGTACCTGACTTCAGGGGGTGTCGCAGCCGAAGCGCAAGGCCATAGCGTTTGCACACAACACACGGGTCTGGTTTGGAGCATGGAAAACACCAGGCTATCTAGCACGACAGTGGCGAACACAGTGGCAACCACGTCAAGGGCTTGGATTTGCACGTGACTATGTCACCACCCGACCGCTTCGCCGTTTTCCTGCTAGAGGTTCCTGGGTGCCCACTCCTTCCTGCCTGCGGAGCGCCCCAGCCGAATCACCAGTCACCAGCAGCAAGAGTAGCAACCGCATCACCAGTATGTACCAACAGGCATCTGGAGCGTGTGGGGGCTTAATGGGGAAGGTGGTGCTGACGATCCGATGGGGTGGAGCAAAGACGGGACGGGGAAGATGGAGATTTTGAGTGGAGGAGGAGCGACGTCTGGGTGGATCGTCCTTTTCTTGGAGGAAGCTTAAAATCCAGCAAAGATCGTCCGGTTCGCCTAGGGAAGGGCCCAGGCGCTGCGCCGAGGGCAGCGTTGAGAGCAGCGGCGAAGCAATGTCGAAGGCAGCGTTGGAAATAAGGCGGCGGTACTCACCCCGCTATGCGACGGTTTCACGTCAACGTCAATTAAACTATCGCGAGTTATTCTTTGCTACTTAATCTGGCTCTCTCGAATCTGCAGCATAAAGGCATCGGCACGCTTCCGCGAGAGGCGTGGTGACCTTTCTGGGTTGCTCTTTCGCAAGGCATCAATGACGTTCTTCGAAATAGCCGCGAGGCAAGGGGGTCTGGTGAGATGTCGGTCATAGCGCCACGTATCGGACACGACGTGCCCGCGTGCGATCGTCCTCGGCAGCGATGGACTCGACCACGCAGGGTGGCCACGATATTCAGGAAAGACCATGATGTTCGACAAAATTCCCACGGTGAGTCGGCGCAACCCTTGCCACCCTCGCAAAGGCTTCGTATAGATCTCCTCGGAAGATACCCGGTAGTATTCATGGCTCACTGAAGGAAGGGCCCCGGTTCTTGCCCAATTAGGCAAATACGTGGTACCTTGGGGTAAGTCCACGGCTCCGTCACCACGCAGTATAAAAAAAAAAACCGTGGAACCGCCCGACTCGGACGGCGGATCTGGCTTCACCGAAAAGCAGATTCAAGGTCTGGGTCGTGGACGGGAAAAGCATAACAGCGACGCCCGAGTCGCGCCAAAACGGACGCTTTCGCGATGTTACACGGATCAGGAGGCAAACGGTACCTGGTCGTTCCCGGCTGAGAATGGTTTGTTTCGTGGCGATGTCGATCTGGCGCGAATGGGGGTGGCCGAGGCAGAGGTTTAGGGATATCTTAGGCTGGGTACCCACCCGAGTAGACATTAGATGAAGCTTCCGCGCGCGCGTGGCTTCTCCTTTTTGACGTCATCCTCGTCCGGGGTCTCCGCGGTGTGACGATAGAAGGGCGCCCGCCCACCCCGAGGCGCATTGATCAGGATGTGGCGCGGAAACCCGTGCTTTGGCCGGGGTCGATGCCTTTTGCACACTCAACTCTCCCAAGTCTACCAATGCAAGGTGAGTGGAGGTCTTGGGCCCTGGATAAAAGCGGCCTATCAATAGCGAGTCCTCATGCAGGAATCCAGGCCCGGGTCGGTCAGGCTCAAGGGGCAGGCGATCAATGCGGTCCAAAATTGGGGGAGCATAAAGGGATCACCACCGGCACCGCCTTTTCCCTTAAATGCAACGCTGTCAAGCTGCGGGATGCGAATTAGCCTTTTGGTTTGCGGGCCGAGTACGTAGTTAGCTCCAGAACTCGTCTTTTTTCGCGCTTCCCTATTCAGCTCGCGATATCAGAAAGTGATGTCGCCACAAAGGCATGTCGTAAAACTCGCGGTAACGCGCCCGTTGTAATTCGCCCCTCTGTCAATACACCCAACTTGAGGCCTGGGCCATATTCCGTTGCGAGCCGCGTGGATTGCCTGGGCGGCGTACGCCGATGACCCCTTGGCTTACACCGATGATCCCTTGGCCTCATCGGCTTTCCCGGCCGACAGTCGAAAGCCTCGGCCGGCCACAAGTGTATATACCTATATAGCGGTGATGGAGGACTTGCCAAGACCTTCCTTTTTCTCTCCTTCCTTCCTCACCCTCACACGGTTTTCCTACGTTCACCATACACTCTCTTTTCTGATTGCTCTCTGTCGAGCATTTACATTCTTTCTACCCACCACGGGGTTTCGTTCGTTGGAAACCTCGGCCACTTTAAAAAGAAGAAAAAAAAGAACTTTGTACAGAAAACTTACCAGGAAAAAAAAGCAACATCTACCGTCAAGATGCATACCTCCACCGTCTTCGCCGCCATCGCCGCCATCGCCAGCCTCGTCTCCGCCGGCCCCGTCTCCCCCGGCGCGGGCGCTATCCAGGGGGACGACGGCATAGCTTGCCCCAAGTGGGACATCTTCGACACTCCCGTCAAGACAAGCAAAAACCAGTGCTGCTCCTCGCCGAAGGAGACGAGGAACCAGCTCAATTGCTGCTATACCAGCGGCAAAGGCATCAACAGCGAGCAGCTCCGGTGCAGCGACCCAGATTTCGCCGACAACAACCGCTGGACGCGCAACTACATGTGCAACACTAAGCAGTGGCCGAGCTGGGCCTGCACCGACTTCCGTAAGATGCCCATGATCATGGCTCAGTACCCGGACACGGCGATGTCGAAGCCGCCGCCGAAGCAGCACCAGGACAGGAAGCGCGACAGCATGGCCTGCCCCGACTGGACCGGCAGCTCGCAGAGTCTGACCAAGTCTGGCACCAACCAGTGCTGCATGCCGGGCGAGAAGAACCAGCTCAACTGCTGTTACACTAGCGGTACACGCATGAACAACGAGCAGCTTACGTGCAGCAGCCCGTGGTTCCAAACCTTCGAGGGCTGGACGACGCTCAAAAAATGCAACACCAGGCAAGTCCCGCAAACTGCCTGCAACGGTGTCTACAAGATGCCCACGATCATGGCTAAGTATCCCGAGATCAGTAAGTGCGCAACAGGCTGAGCTGCCCCAACCCCTTGCTGTGGGCCGCCGCACTTCTATGTGACCAAGACCAGCCGCTAACCTACCTTCCTTCCCGGCGAACAGATCGCCATGGTCAGTACTGGTAGGGTTTTTCTATCTTGTTTTCTGTATTCTGTTCTCTTTTTTTTTCGGGTTGCTCTCGTCAGTGGGGGCCAACACAAACATCGGCTGGCAAGGGGAATGGGGGCGTGTTTGGTGCATGTGTGAAAATCGAGTCATTCGCTTTAAAAAAAAGTCATGTTAGACTTCGATAGATCCTGTTTCATCATCGGTACCAGGTCCCCAATGAGTTCGTGTTAATGGGAAGCATGGGTGTGGAGTGTGGTTCTTCCTCCTCTTTTGCTTGCTGGAGTTCGGGATACAACGTGCCGATTTGTCTGTAGCGCCGGTTTTCTCCAAGTTGTTCGGCTGGGGTCCTCCGCCACGAGGGCTGTGTCGGTATTCCGATGCTGCTCGGATCTTGACGCACCGCGCCTTTGGGCGGGGCGGAGACTTGTCGGTCCCGGATTCCAGCGGTGATGATCTGACTATGCAATGGCGCCCGAGACACTGTAACGTAGGTTTGAGGGTGCCGTGCCAGTGTATGGATAACGCGATCAGCGTCAGCGAGACCAGCATGAGTAGATGCCGCCGGCGGGCTCGACGACGGCCAGTAGAAGTTTCGCGCCAGCTCGGGGCTGGTAGGAGGCGAAAATGGCCGGACAAGGAGCGAGGACAGCTGACACATGCGGAACAACGCCAGATTGACTGGTGATGGTCGGTGGCGGCGCCGGAAATTCAGGAGGATGAGCCGGGACGTGTTTAGGAATCCCCGTTCTATCCCGAACCTGGGACAGCCCGCCCGCACCCTTTCTCGTTTCTCGGGATCCGTGGCACCCATGTCACTGGAAAGCATCAACAAGATCGGCGGGAGCGGGACGGGTATGCACACAATAATGGCATAAGAAGAGGCCAGGGTGTAGATGCATGTTATGACGGGACAGGTCTCGTAGGGAATGGGTGGCAATGAATTCGGGTCGGGACGAGTGTCGTAGAGAATAGGTGGCAATGCTGTCGGATTTAGAGTGGCTCCGCCCAAGGTCATGATTAAAGCTCCACGTAAACAACAAGAAAATGACGCGGGCTGCGGCGGGTAGCTAGAAGTTTCGTAAACAGAACAAAGAGACGAATTACGGAGGGAGAGGTATCAGTGCTATGGAAAGAAGACAAGATTTATAAAATAAGAAAAAGAAAGAAAAAAAAAGAACAAAGAAAGAAAAAAGAAAAAAGAAAAAAGAAAAAAATAAAAAAAAAATAAAAATAAAAATAAATAAATGCCAGATAAAATGGTATACCCTAGCTTCATGGCGACGACGGCGACGAGCTCTCGTCTCTCCTCTTGGGCCCCTTGCCGTTGATGATCCTGTCCCAGGCGGCGTGCATGGCCATCTCCTTAAAGTTGGTGTCCTCGTAGAAGCCGGCCCTGTAGCCCCAGACGCTGTGGGTCTGCTTGGCCAGGGGCCAGCCCTCCATGCCGTCGTCGGCGGGCCCGTTGTTGATGTCGCTGTTGGCGCCGCGGAGGCCCATGCCGATGCCCTTGACGTAGGCCCACTGGGTGAAGATGCGCTGGCGGACGCTGTAGGCGACCAGCTCGTTGTTCATGGACATGAGGCTCATGGCCATGTCGACGGGCTCCTCGAGGTTCCAGGCCATGCGCAGCAGCATCTTGGCGGCGCCGCGCAGCGTGACGGCGTAGGCCGTCGTGCAGGCCAGGTCGCGGGCGCGGAAGACGGCGCGCTTGCCGGCCTCCTCGGCGGGGAGCTCGTCGTGCGACGACTTGGCGGCCGGCGCGTGCGGGTCGTCGTAGATGGCGTAGGGCGTGTCCTTGGTCCACGTCTCGAAGCAGCCGCCCAGCTGCAGCAAGTCCCAGGTGTCGCTCCGCGCCATCCACGGGTCCGTCGGGTCCGCCTGGTCGCCCACGCTCGGGTTCGCCTTGGCCAGCAGCTCGCGGAACGGCTTGTTGAGCGTCGCCATGATCTCGGGCATCTCGATGTCCCAGGCCGCGTCCGACTCGAGCACCAACAGCACCGGGATGCGCTTCTCGACCATGTGCTGCCAGACGTTGGCGTGCGCGCGGTAGCAGGCCTTCTCGCGGATGTTGAGCCGCTTCGGGTTCTCCGTCGGCGGGAGCCCCTGGTCCTTCAGCTCCTCGGCCTGGACGGCGGGGAAGCGGCTGACCTCGATGTCGGTGAGGTACGCCTGGAGGAAGACGGCGTCGAAGCGGTCGTGGCGGTGCGGGAGGTTCAGGAACTGAATCGAGTCGAATCCCAGCGTGCGGTTCGACGCGGCCTCGCGGATGAGCTGCTCCTTGTTCTTGGTGCTCCCTATCTGCCCGCCCGCCATCATGGACTGCCCGCTTGGCGGCTGCGTCCTCGTCCTGCGCCCTCTCGCCTCGGCGAGGTCTGGTGCGTATAGTGTGAGGTAGCTGAGGACCATGAAGAGGACGGCTGCGGACGCGATTAGCAAGCCGACAGACCGGCGCTCCATCAGCCCCGTCATGGCGGTATTCTTCGATAACATCGTGGGTGAACCGTCTCTGCAAATGCCACCAGCGAATGGTTTGTACGACCCTCAGCAACGAGGGGTAAGCCGAAAGGTTGGCGACTGATCCGGCTCTATTTGACAGGCCTGGGCCAAGCTCCACGTGGGTGGCCTCGTTTTTTTTTTTTTTGTTCCTTTGTTCTCCAGTACATATGTACAAGGTATCTATAAACATGGAGGAGAACCACTGCGGCCAAGCCGGGAGACGCTCCTTCGCCAGCCAAGCGGCTCGACTCAGGGATTTTACATTCTGGCGGCCTGACAGGGGCGTTTGTTGGAAGTTCTATCCGTATCCTGTCGGATGCGACGTCGGCGTGATGCGCCGCTCCGGGGCATGGAAGTGGGCGAGTCCAATGCAGCAATGAAATAGAATTGGACTTGGGACAGCGGCACAAAAAGGCTCCGGGTTTTGGTTTAACAGACGGACTTTCCGGTCGACGAGGCCTCGACAAGGCCAACACGTATCCACGTATCCTATCCTGCGCGGCGGTCTATATTGGTGGGGTCGACCGCGTTAGAGAGCGATGCGTGTTCGCAATGCCCATGAGCAGGCGTCATCCTCGGTCCGAGAACGACGGCGCCCAGTAGCCTGGGCCAGGGGGAATGAAATGGACCTCAAGCTTTGCGTCTGTTCTTCTGTCGTCGACGCCTGCCACGGTTGTCACAGAAAAAAAAAGGGGGTGGTATTCTGGGGGCTGACAGGATGCTGACTCGGCTTATGTGCTGACATCTAACCCGATGCGGAAATGACGCTGGACGTTTCTCTGGACGTTGATAGGGCGAAGGAGGAGGCCGGGCTGGCAGGCACACAATGCGAACCACTGACTGACGTGTGTCAAAGCTTCGGTTTGTTTGCATGAAACGGGGGTTCGCCTGATTGTCGCGGCTTCAAAAAGGCGCGGATTCGACACCGACACCGACGCCGCAATAAACGACAACGACAGGTCTGCGACGGGTTATGCTGTTTATTCGTTTATTCGGGCGGTAAACTGGTCGCTGCGATTGATGGCCTGTGGATCCGATCTTTTAGACCGACCTCGTGTCCGATGGATGGGGCCTGTGCGACGCTGACCCCACTTTCCAACCTCAGTTCGCGGGAAGACGTCGGGTATTGCCGCCGTGCGCCACAGAGATGGCGGCTGTGCTAGTGCAATGCACAGTTGTTTGGCCAGCACTGCTAGCAATGAGTTGAGATCTTGAGCTGTCGCGGCTGAACAGAGAGACGACAGACCTTTGACGCAGCCGGCCTGCCAACCCGGCCAAGTCATGTCGACACAGCCTGACCCCACCAAACAAAACAGTGGAGGCTGTTGTCTGGGATCAGCTCTGCTCCCCGCTCTCTGAGACGCAGTGGACACACGAGCTGTAAGCTGACTTCGACTAGCGACGATCGCCAAGCCATTCCCAGCGCTTAGCGACAAGCAAGCACCCTGCGCAAAAAAAAAAAAAAAAAAAAAAAAAAAAAAGGAGACGCTCAACAACACTCTCCCATTTGAAAATGCACAATCTGGCGATTTTAACTAACCGTATCTTAAGCAAAGCAGCCTATTTTATGGAAAAGAATATTTTATGAATTCCCGATTGGGGCTTTCCTACCAGCTTCGCCCTTTGTTTTGTTCGGATCAGACTTCTTGCTTTTCCCTCGGCAGCTATATGGAGCGAAGATCCATTAAGGCGGCTAGCGAAAAACAAGCACCGAGGTGTCGCCGGCAGGTGCGTGGCTGGTCCAGGCCTGGCCGAAACGATCTCACCCGCATGATGTCGTGTAACTTCCCGGCTGCATCGCTCGTCTCTCTCAACACCCGAGCCAATGACCATCCGGCACATGTATCTGTTATCACCACAGGCTCGCTGGTAATGGTCTTTTATGGCGGCTTATCTAGATCTGCTCCTCTTGTTGGGCGCGGGGACGCATTATCAACGCCTGCTGCCAGCACTCGTGATGGGTCGTTCTTCGCCGGATCGGCAGCCTGCATGTTCCGGGCTTGTAGTCTACCATTAGAACCCGAATGCCCGCTGCTCACATGGCCTCCGTGCTTGCAGGGTGGTCTGTATAAAGGAGGGTCAAGCCTGGGACGGTTGGGCGTGCCGCTCTGTTCCACGCAGGCACGAGGCACGCCGGCTGCGCTGCACTGCAGGAGTTGCATATTCCAAGCGCTGGCGTTGTGGCTGCAGGAAAGAGTTGCATTCCGCGCGCATCGTGTGATAACATCCTGTCACGGTATTTTGTCTATCGTCAAACCCCGCCTGGACGCGCCGCGAGCATGTCGGAAAAGAAGGAGGCTTCATCTCCGCTGGAGGTGTCGCAGGCCGAGTCGGTCGAGGTGCCCATCGCGGCGGTCGAAGCCCAGGGCTTCGACGAGCATGCGACGAAGCGGCTGCTGCGGAAGCTGGACTGGCACATCATCCCGTTCATGTCGTTGATCTATCTGTGCGTCCGCTTCCTGTTCGCGGTAGTAGCCTGACGGCGCCTCGTGGTGAACATTTTGCGCTCTGGCTGACCGGCGTCTTTTTTTCCACTCCACACCTCTCAGGCTCTGCTTCCTCGACCGCACCAACATCGGCAATGCGCGCCTCGACAATCTCGAGCTGGACCTGGGCCTCCGGGGTCTGCAGTACAACGACTGCCTTGCCATCCTCTTCCCCTTCTACATCGCGGCCGAGATCCCGAGCAACATGATGATGAAGCGCGTCCGGCCCTCGCTCTGGCTCGCCTTCATCATGGTCTGCTGGTCCGCCTCCATGATCGGGCAGGGCTTCGTGCGGAGCTACCAGGGCATGCTCGCCACGCGCGTCTTCCTCGGCGTCTTCGAGGGCGGCCTCTACCCGGGCGTCAACTACTACATCACCCAGTGGTACCCCCGGCCCGAGTGCGGCTTCCGCATGGCCCTCTTCTTCTCCGCCGCCACCCTCGCGGGCGCTTTCGGCGGCATCCTGGCCCGCGGCATCGCCGAGATGAGCGGCGTGGGCGGGCTGGCGGCCTGGTCGTGGATCTTCATCCTCGAGGGCCTGCTCAGCATCCTCGTCTCCTTCACCGCCCCCTGGGCCATCTACGACTACCCCTCCGAGGCCGGCTTCCTGACGCCCGCCGAGCGCGCTGAGGTGCAGCGCCGCCTGCGCGCCGACTCGGGCCACCTGACGGACGACTTCGACCTCAAGTACGTCTGGCAGGCCATCCGCGACTGGAAGATCTACATCCACATGCTCATCTGCATGGCCGGCTTCTGCCCCATCTACTCCTTCGCCCTCTTCCTGCCCACCATCATCAAGAACATGGGGTACACGGCGAACAACGCGCAGCTGATGAGCGTGCCGCCCTACGTTTTCGCCTGCTTCTTCACCATCGTGGCGAGCTACTACGCCGACAGGCTGCAGAGGCGAGGCGTCTTCCTGATGGGCTTCCAGCTGGTCGGGATCCTGGGCTTTGCCATGCTCTGCGGGAGCGGCGACGCGTCGGTCCAGTATGCCGGGACCGTGTTTGCGGCTATTGGTTCGTTTTGACCCGTTTACCTCGTCTGGAGATTATTGCGTCCCTCCATGGAATCACGCCCTGTATGCGACATTCCTGCTGACGCTCCGGTGCCTCCCTTCCCCCAGGCATCTACCCGCAAATACCCCTGGGCCTCGCCTGGAACAGCGGCAACATAGGAGGCAGCCTGAAGAGAGGCACGGGCATCGCCATGCAGGTCATGGGAGGCAACTGCGGCGGCATTATCGCCTCCTACGTCTACCTGACCCGCGACGCGCCGCGGTTCATAATTGGGCACAGCATTCTGATAGCCATTATCAGGTAGGCTGCAAATGCCGTTCCGCCCGAGCAGATGGAATGGGACAGGCGAGCTCAAGTCATGCTAACGTCTCGCGCCCTTCACAGCATGGCCTTCTTCCTCAGCGGTTTCATGTCATTTTGGTGCAGGAGGGAAAACGCAAGAAGGGACGAGCTCTCGCCGGAGCTGAAAGTGGACGAGCTCACCGAAGAGCAAAAGGGAATGGAGAGGGAGCTCGCCGACAGCGTCCCATGGTTTAGGTACACGTGCTAAATGTGCGTGCCAAAGCGGAGAGCGGTTATTAAAAGGCGAATGGATATCGTAAGTACTATAAACAGATCTCAAGCCACCGCGGCAACAACGCTATCGATGTAAGGCAGCACCCCCCGTGCCTTGTCGTCCCCCAGCAGCGCCGTGTTCTGGTACGTCTCGATGGACAGCGCCGCCTCGATCTCCTCGAGCGTGGGCACCGGCTTCCTCTCGTAGCCGAGCTCGGCGTCCTCGATGACGTGCGGCACAAAGGTGGAGCAGTTGCTGGTGACGGGGTCGATGTCCTCGCGGATGCCCATGCCCGCGGGCTCGCCGTCGACCATCCACAGCCCCAGGACCGGGTAGAAGACCTTGCCGGTCCGGTCGTCGGGGAAGCGCGGCAGCAGGGCCAGGTCCTGGACCACGTAGCCCTCGTCGCCGTAGCCGTCGGCGGCCAGCTCGGAGATGACGGTGCCGTCGTCGCTGCGCAGCGTCACGCCCGCGCCCTCGCGCGCGAATATCGGCTTGCGCGCGTACCGCTTCATGTCGGCCGGCATCTCGGGCTCCAGGTACGTGGGCAGCAGCCACTGGCTCCTGGGGTCGTCCTTGAAGAGGTCCCAGAGGATGGCGAAGATGGCCTTGTTGCTCCAGAGCAGCTTGTAGGGCGCCTCGAACCAGATGGTGCCGCCGACGTACTCGCCCGTCTCCTCGTCCCTCTTGCCGACGTTTTCCATGTCGGCGAAGCACGCCTTGCCGAACTTTTCCGTCACCTGAAATGGGTTGGAGAATTAGCTCGTGCCAAGAGCACAAAGGGAGCGGTCAAACGGAAGACGAAACAGACAAGAAGACTTACCATCATCTCCCAGGGGTAGAGCTTGAATATGACGTCAATGTGCTCACCGTTGGTGCCATCGTAGAAGCGCCCGTCGGGGCCCAGGGCGATCTGGTCAACCCAGATCTTCTTGACCGCATAGCCCGCCTCGGCGCACGTGGCGGCAAGCACCTCGGTGTTGACCTCGTCCTCGCCCGAGTAGTCACCCAAGGAAGCGAAGTGGATCAGCTTCGGCCGGTGGCCCAGCCTCTTCTCGACCTCGGCCAGGTTCCGGCTCCACGCCTGGACCAGGGCCTCCTCGATCGAGTTGAACTGATCCGGGCCGTGGCCCGTCTGCTCGAGCCAGTACCACTGGATGCTCGACCCTTCCAGCAGGCTCGTGGGCGTGTCGGCGTTGAACTCGTAGAATTTGGGCACGCGCAGGCGCGGGTCCGGGTGGTCGAGGCCGCCGAAACAGACGTCGAAGCGCGAGTAGACGCTGCCAAAGGCCGGCTCCCTGTCCCACGAGTCGACGATCTGGCGTAGGCAGAAGGCCGGGATGGCCATCTTCTCGGTGATGATGTGCGGGTTGTCCACGAGGTGCTCGGCCGCCTCGCACAGCATCTCGAACACGTCCTTGGAGGCGCGCTCGAGCAGGTTGATCTCCTCGGTCGTGAAGGCGTAGTAGCGGTCCTCGGGCCAGTACAGCTCGTGCTGATCTTCGGGCATGGGATCTTCGTTGTGGACGAGCCCCTGGCTCTGGACCAGACGGCTGGCGTTGGGGCGGGGCTCGATGTGGACGCGACGCATGTTGAAGGTGGGAGGGTGGTTGATGAAACCAAAGGAAAGCGGTGGAGTCAGGGAGGATTGAAGTATGCAGGAGGATGGAGACTCGGAAGGACGACGGACGTGGGAAAGGATAGATATAAGTCTCGAAAAGGATGGAGCTGGAATAATGGGGAAAAGATACAGCCTCCGGCGACTGCGGAGGATGTAGAAAGGTGCTGAATTGTTTGCGGCCGAGTTCTCTGCTTGATGCAGGCTCGAGATGGGTTGTCCTCTGATCCAGGTCGGCGAGCCATGAGGTTATAATCAGGTATAGCCCACTGCTCACTTGGCTTGTTTGTTTGTATGTTCGTACGGCACGGTTTCCCCGGGCTCCCAAAATAGATCGGTGCAATATATTGTACTGCCACAAATTCCTTTGCGCTTCAATACGACGGGACGCTCGGCTGGCGGCATGGTCCTTATCTGCTTACCACACAGCCGCCCCCACAGCCTGGAGCATCGCAGCCCCTGCAGCACGCTGATTACACCTCTCAGCTCTAAATTTCGGCGCTGGGCCTTTCCTAATCGGGAACAATCTGGTACATCTTTCCGCACACAAAATCGCACATGAGAAAACGTACCGCGGCCCCAGCCGCATTCGGCCGCGACCTTGGTTCGCGCGCAAAGCCGTCGCTCGGTGGTCCCCGGGGCGGTCCACCCATTTAACCTACGTGATCCTTAAGGGGTTCATAGTACCACAGATGTCATGCCACGGAAGGAACGGGCCCAACGCGGGGGATCTGCGGTGTCAGAACGCGAGTGTGCGTTAGAAACCCTCGCCCAGCCGAGGCCGGCGCCCTGTGCACCGACCGAGGCCGACGAGCGCTCAACGTCCCTGCAACGCACCCGTATATATCGAGCCAGACGGTCTCAATTCCTAGCCTCATTTTTTCCTACCAGTTTCCTAAAGATAGATCAAGCAAATAGATCTCCTGCATTCGCCTCTGCTTGGCAATACTGCGTACTGCGACCACCTCCACAGCATCGGAGCCCCGCAGCGCGCTCCATATTCCACCCGCAGCGGCTGTCACAGCCACCCCGCAGCCATCTCAGCCTCCCCGCAGCTTACTACACCTCGGGGGATGGAAGCCAATCATGTCAATTTGTCCCTCTCCACCAACTGACATCTTTGCTGAGTGGGAGCCTCCCCCACAAGCTTATATTGATAAAAAAATTGCAGGCCTCGTACGACGCCAAGGTCCCAACAGCCTTGGGCCAGTACCATGCAGCTGCAATCTCTGGGGCTCAGCTCGTAACAGGACCGGCGGCGCAAGAAGGCTGGGCGGAAAGACTCCCGCTTAGGGCCATGCTTTGGCCTTCAGGGAGACTTTGACATTTTGCAAGCAAGTTGCAACTGCCTCGTGCGCATATATAAGTTCATGCATCTCCTCCATCTTCAAGCCTTCACTTCTCCATCTACCACACACACACTCAAACAATCAATCCTCTCGACTACAGCTTCTCATTTCCTTGAGTATTTTCCATTTTTCCTTGAGTATTTCCTCGTCCTTGTTTCCAGCGGCTTCCTCCCACTTCCAGATTCCACGCCCACAAAAAAAAAAAAAAAAAAAAAAAAAAAAAAAAAAAAAAACATCAACAACAAACCACAACCGCCGCAGTCATGAAGACCCAGCACGTCTCCCTCCCGGCTCTCCAGCTCGCTGCGGCTCTCTACTTTGCCGATGGCTCCGCCGCCGCGCCCACCCAGCAGCAGCAGCAGGGACTCCGGCCCCACTGCGTCGACGCCTCCGGCACCGAGGTCGCCGGCAACCTGTGCGATGGCAACCAGAAGCGGGGCACATACTTCTTCGCGACCCGCGACGTCATCGACAGCACCGACAAGCACGCCCGCCGCGGGGCTGGCCTGCCCGAGACTGGCGGGGTGGCCAAGCGCACCCCTATCATTCCGGGCCCGCTGCGTCCGGAGGATTTGCAAATTGGCGGCTTCGGCGGTGGCGCCGGCGGCCCTAGCCGCGGCGGCTAAGCGATTCAACCGACCATGTACTAGGGGAGTATGTGGCGTGGTTTGATGGGGTTTGCTTTGCGCCATCTGACTTATCGAGCACTTTTCTTTTGTAACCGGGATGGGCGAAGGCGTTAGTGGGTCGGGTATCACTTTTTCTTTTCACTTAGCAGGAGGTTTCCAAACATGAAGAATAGAAGATGACTTGACTTCGCACAGCCCCAACAGCATACGCAGCAGTGATTAGTTATGAAATGCGGTGTGCCCTTGTTTTAACCCTCTTCGTGAGGTTCGAGGCGACGGTGGAACGGAAGTGCGGCAATTTTTTGATTTTATGCCACTTCTCTCCTGGGTGCGCATTAATAAATACTGCTGCTATGGGACTTGGTTTAAGTCGCATAAGCGATCACCACTTCTACCCAAGACTTGTAGCTCCTTCTCTTCCACTCCTATGTTGTCGATATTAGAAGAAGGTCGACCGGATTCTCCGTATTTCTGGCCATTTAAACAGCTATCCACCTACCCATTTGTGTAGCCGGGGCTGGAAATAAGGGGGAGGGTCCTGGGCGACCTAAAAAGGAGCAATGCCAAAGGCGGGCTGCACGGTTGCTCTAGGCTGTTCCTTCTTTTTCTTTTGAAGAATGCAGGTTCTCGCACTAGAAATCCCCACGAAGTCCCGCTTTAATAAGTAGTTATTATAAAAAAGCTTGCCTGTTATAAAAGTGCAAGGCAGGCTTGGGGAAAATCCTTATTATTTGGCGGATAATAATTTATTTATCTATTTATTTATGTTGGTAGGAGTCTGTACTCTTGTTTAGACGGCTCGGAGGGCTCCAAAAGTGATGAACAACGATCTCTGTGATCTGGGAAAAGGTCCTATTATTGTGCATAAGGGGAAAAGAATCTATCTGCCTGGAGTAGAGCTCTGGATGGCCCTTTGTAGGCGCGGAGGGATCGCCCAAAGGGCGGTCCTCCGATCCTCACGTGACAAGTCACGTGGGCCCGTGCGGGCCCCAAAGGGTCCTGGGGTCCTTCGTGAGGAACCCCCCTTTTACAGATCGCACGCGCACACCAGTGCTGTTCCAACAGCCCCCCTTTTTTTCTTTATTTTGCATACAAACTTCCCAAGCCGAGGCGATAGTTTTTTTGATGAGAGGGGTCACAAGATGTGCGGCTAATTACTCCGCCATGCAGCACCCGCCATGAGAACCGGCATCAAATTTCCCATTGGCCACAGGCACGGGCTGCGTTCACATTTTAATCTGGGGAAATTGCGGGGACGGCAGGATTTAAACAGCGGCGCAGGGAGGCGCAACTGCCGTGCACTCAAATAAGGACGGGACATACCGAACACAACGAAACCCCTTTCTCCTAGCTTGGCCTAGCAGACGGCATGGGGTGCTTCCGTCAAAGACTGTTACCGCTCGCAAACCAGATAGAAAGGTGAGTATTACCACGCGGCTCCACGGGCGAATGGATCTCGACTGCTATCACAAGTGATTGGTGGAAGCAATACGGACTACACCTACACCTTTCAGGCTGAAGGTGGACTATTATCAAAATGCCGGACACGGAAGGGCCAGGAAGATGCCAAATCCAGGTTTGGTGTGTGGGTAACTTTCCTCACCACGGCAGATCGGACAAGATGCATAAATAGTTCAGCTTCCCTCCTCCGGAAACGAGAAGGGTGTTCCTGGTTGGGTACTCCGGGCTCACGGACAGCTACTACCGTCTTCGTATTCGCTAGATTTGGAGGCAAAAACAAGTTACTACATCAATTCTGACAATAGCCGTCCAAACAATCGTCGACAACATGATCCCCTTACTTCTCTCTATCGCCCTCCTCGTATCGGGGATCTTCACCGCAGCAGTCCCTGCTGGCCTTTCCCCTGAAGCCGAAGAGCCCGCAGAGCTATTCCAACTCGAGCCCCGCCAGGGCGGATACTACTATTCCTTCTGGTCGGAGGGTAACGGCAACTTCCGATGCACCAACGGAGCGGGCGGCCAGTTTGGCGCAACCTGGTCCGGCAATGGCGGCTTTGTATGCGGCAAAGGGTGGAGGAACGGCGGGCAAAGGTATAGTTGATCAGGCAGAAAAGCCCCTAGAGGAGGCAGATCTTAATCAAGCTTTCACCGCTGCTTCGGCCCTGCGCGCCTCACGGACCTTGAAGTCCATACTGACAGTATTACTGGGATGGAAACAGAACTGTCAGGTACTCCGGAACGTACAACCCCACCGGCCCGGGCTACCTCGCGGTTTACGGTTGGACTCGCAACCCCCTGATCGAGTACTACGTGATCGAGTCCCACGGTGACCTGAGCCCCAACGAGCCCTGGACGTCCAAGGGCAACTTCACCTTCGAGGATGGCACCTACGAGATGTTCCAGTCGACGCGCGTCCAGAAGCCCTCCATCGAGGGCACCCGCACCTTCCAGCAGTACTGGTCCGTCCGGTCGGAGAAGCGGGTCCAGGGCTCCGTCAACATGGGCAGGCACTTCTCCGAGTGGGCAAAGGTGGGGATGAGGCTGGGAGGGCATGACTACATGATCATGGCTGTGGAGGGGTACACCAGCGGGCGGACCACCAGCAGCGGAACTGCTTCTATCAATGTGTCGTAAGGCTGAAAGAGGTGCAGAGGGCACATCTGGTGCTGGGCGGCATCACGCGGTGCCGCAATACGCGCTGCGGTGCCACCTCACCGGCTTTAAGGGCCGTGTCCAAGTGGAGCAGGATCTCAACGTCACTATCCGCTGGAGTTATTGCTTGTGCAAGCACTAGGGATGATTTCTGTCGCTTCTTTCGGATGGAGATCTTTGGCCAGCTGCTTGGCTAGTCTGCAACTTGCCATTAAGCAGCAAGGACAGGTATTGTTGTCTGGAATGGACTTGTGAAGTATGTCCCATGTAACCGGGGCGACGAGCATGAGGATTTCGATTGTCGATGACGGTGGCGTCCATGGGAGTGGCAGCGGTGCCAGGTGTGGGGACAGAAGAAGTCTCGAAACACATCGCAAATTAGCTACTCCGTCCATCAGCACCAAAAATTCAACATTGTGGGCGATATTTTTTTTTTTTTTTTTTTTTTTTTTTTTTTTTGGTAGCGGCCGTTAGGGCTATTATTACCGCCTCGGGGCCCGGTGCTGCCAATCTTGCCCCTGTCGCCGAGCCATCGTGTTCTCTATGACGGCGGCTGAGGAATGCATGGTCTCTAGGTCCAATGGTCCCGCGATCGCTGCAAGTATCCGGCTCTAGCAGGGTATGGCTTGCCCGCAGCCCCTGCGCGACGGGCAAGTCTTGGACCTCTCAGGTGCAGATGTGTGATGTTGGAGGAGTCGCGGAGTGTATGCTAACGGCCGCTCACTGCGACATCAATGACCTTGTCATAAGCAGCGAGGCGGGATTTGCTAAGCGCGCACTAGTCTCCCGTTAACTTCTCGTCCGGGGCTGCTCGGTAGAGTGAGGCTTCCACTCAAAACGCCTTACAGGTCCCTACGTTCCATTCTCTCCCTCTTCCCAGACACACGGCCGCTTCCATCTTGGTTGATGCTCTTCCTCGCCGTCCCTTTGCTGACCTGCCCAGCCCGCGCCTCGCCATATTGTTCATGCTAGCCTCGAAAGTCGCCACTCTGGCGATCAAGTTCGGCACCAGCGTGTACTCGCAGATGCGCGCGTTTGGGCGGACCCTGCGGCGGAACGCAGGCGAGGAATGGCCCGCCTCGTCCAGCTCCACGTCCTTCAGCGGTATTGCCTTCTTCCAGTACCGCGACCAGGCCGCGCTGGCGAGACACGCCACGCCGAGGTCGGTCACGGCTACGGCCGCGAGGAGCTGTCGCGCGACGTGTGGAAGGGCGACGAGGCTGCTGGGGTGGAGCTCCAGAGGCTGTTTGGGGGGTACGACAAGCGGTTTTTACAGTGAGCCGCCCCTGGCGCCTTTGTCTGTGACACAGGAAACGCGGAGGCGCGGCACGGATCGGCGCCACACAACGGGCCGCTGGGGAGAAGATGAGATAGATATACGTCGAACATAAGCCTGGCTGTTTGTCTAGCAGTGATTGGTGCGCGGTTAATTAATCGATGGCCCAAGGTGACTGACACAGCCCCGTGCCGTCTACCGCTCCCTTTGGGGGCTGTTCCGCTTGCCTGCACTTGCCCCGTAGGACTGGTCCAATCCATCGATGCCAAGGTCAGCGGCAGCGCGTATCACACGTCAAGTGGCGGCGCGGGCGGCGCCTGTAGCACGTTTGATATGACTTGCCTGACATCTTTCCCTTTTGGAGAGGCCAGGCTGCAGGCACGCACTGCCAACAAACAGATATCATGCTGCCCTTCTGTCCGCCAGATGTTTCAGGTTTTTTTTTTAATCCTTCCAACACAATCCTCGGACAGCCTTCCCAACAATGGATTCGGCGGGCCCTTCACCGTCACAGCCGCTGCTGCGACGCCAACGGACCCATTCCGCCCCGCTCGAAACAGACCAGTCGAGCCTGGGCCGGACCGTGTCTGGGGTATCTTCACTTCTGGAGGAGGAACTCCTCTCACCCAAAAGCTCCGATCGCCCGGGATGGGCGACGGCGTCGCCCACCACCACATATTCCGTCTATCGCCTGCCGCGCTCCGAATCTGATTCTTTGCAGTCGGCACCCCTGCGAGAGCGCAGTCCCCGGCCGGACGGCAGCCTTGAGGAGCCCGCCGGTTCCAGGATAGTCTTGGGACCAAGCGTGCCGATCCTGAACCATCCTCCTGAGACTGCATCCAAGGCGGAATCGGTGCAAGATAGCGGCTCGCCCCGGTGCGGAAGCATCGCGAATGCGAACGCGGTCGCGGAGGGCGGCGCCACCGACTCTTTGCCTGACTTTCGGCGGCCAAAAACCAAGGCCGTCACCATCCTCGTCGAGGTGCTAGGGATCCTAGCACCACTGGGTTTTCTCGCCTTTGCGATTGCTCTCATCCGCATCCACGGCTCCAAGAATGACCTTTCGGCCCAGTATATCAATACTGTCACTATCGTAAGTCAAGTCAGGGGCGAAGAAAGGAGCGTTGGTGAGAGGTGTTCTGTAAAAAGCTCTGGTGCTGATTGATGTACCTGCCCCTGAGGACGGCAGCTAGCAACAGCATTCCCAATCATCTTCGCTGTGTTCATCGGCCGCTCCGTGACGGACCTCGTCCGGTGGAAGCTGCAGAAAGGGGCGCAGCTCCGGCTCCTGGAGCAGCTAATGGGCAGCCGGACCGTCGGCGGAGCCGTGCTGACGTTGTTCACCATGCCGCTCGGCTGGCTGCACGTGGTGCTCCTGGCCATCTGGGCCTTTTCGCCCCTCGGAGCCCAGTCGATCCTCCGAGTTCTGGAGATAAGGCACCAGCCCATGCACGGAAGCGCCGTCATCACGTACCTCGACAACGTCCACGCTGGTACGGCCTTCACGACCTTCCCGTTTTACGTCCATCAGTACCTGCGGCCCGAGCTGAGCGTCCCGACCGTTATCGACTCCATGTATCGAGCAGCCCTGCTCTCCTCCGACAGCGCCAGGGCCAGCTCCTTGGATCTTTGGGGAAACCTGAAGGTGCCTATGTTGTCTTTCCCAAACGGCGGCAGTCCCAGCCACGAGTGGCGGGACGTCGACCCGAGTAGACCTGTCCGTTGGTCGTCCCTGGCTGGCATTCCGCTTACCGGCATCCCCGTCGGAAACAGCACATTTGAGGTCCTATCAAGCTACATCGAGCTTGAATGCGACGCAGCGGAGCTCTCCGACGACTTCTCCGAGACGTTCCTGAACGACACATACCTGCGGTCCCCGCCCCCCAACCCCCCGACCGCCAACGGCACGTGGCAGGGTTTCAACCTCATCAACCGCGCCACCAACGAGACGTTTGAGCCTGCCATGTGGACGCTGGGGCTGGACAACTTCGTCTCACAGCTGTGGCTCGAGCAAGCCATGGGTGCTGCCAAGGGCGGCCCGCTCGACGAGCCCAGCCGCCCTTCCTACCTGGAGAACAAGACCGACACGCCTGCCAACCCCACGCGGCTGAGGCTCGAGGTGGCGCGCTACGAGTCCAAGAAAACAGCGGCGGGAGGCCTCCTGTACTACCGGGCGACCTTTCGCGTCCGACAGCGCTACGTCCAGTCCCGCGTCAGCTGCTCGCGATCCCCGGACCGCGCCGTCAGAAGCCCTGCGCCGCACGCCTGCGCCGTTGTCGCACAGCGGCCGTCCCCCAGCCGGCACCCGTCAGCAGACATATCGCAGCTCTCGTATCCGGCCATTTTCGGCTACATCTCGGGCAGGCTGCCCCCCGCGACGGGGTTCAGGATCAAGAGCGAGAGCCCGGATCCTTCCATTGTCTATCTGATCGAGCCCTCGACCCAGTACCTGCTCAACTTCTCCACCGCCATGTCGCGGCAGCTGCGCGAGCAGCTGCCTGCCGTGTCTAGGGACGGCATGGGCACGCGGCTGACGCAGCTCGTCAACACGTATCTGCACCTGGGACAGAGCTTCCACGTGGCCGCGACGGGCACGGCCGATCCGGGGAAAGAACTGTTCCGCAACTCGACCACGACGGCCGCGGTCACCAACCTGGAGGAGGTTTACCACGTTTCGGCAGCGTGGATGACCATGTTTATCGTATCTTCGCTTGTCTTTCTGGCCGGGTCGATACTGAGCATCGGCTTGCAGCGGGCGACTTGGGCTCCAGAGGTCCTGGGGTACGCGTCAACGGTGATCAGAGACTCTAGATTCGTGGACCTGGATGAAGATGACCGGCGGCTGGACGGCATGGATTTGACAAAGAAGTTTCGGGATGCGCGCGTCAAGTTCGGCTGGGTGAGGCAGGTGTCGGAAGACCAAATACAGCTGCTTGGGGTGGGGTGGGAGCGGAGCGTCCGCGGGATTCATGAGTAGAATACCGCTGAGAGCATCTGCCAGTTCTGCTAGGACGCGAGCCGCGCGAGAATACCTGGGTTGTTGAAGCCGGCATGAGTAGGAGGACGACTAATGCTATGGAAAGATGCCAGAGAACGCGGAAGATATTCGCACCGCTCGTACTTCTCAAATCAAATAAATCTCGTCAAGCTCCCGGTGTGTATCACCCAGCTCCCGATCCTCGCACAGATCCGCCTTATCCAGGCCGGCATCTCGATATCTGGCAATCTCAAAATCTTCGAATATCGGTGGCCAGTCCTCTGGCATGTCCTCGACGCGCCATTCACGTTCCTCCCCCGGACGCCTCAGCACCTGTTGGAAACGCCCCACGCGGGAGAAGAGCCTCCGCCCCGCCGGGCATCCAAGCAGCTGATGATCGCTGCGCTCCCTCAGGACGAGTCCTTCAATGCACAGCTCCCTCTTCTCACTGTAGTAGAGCGGCAGGAAGTAGAAGCCAGGTATGGGGTGCGCAAATTTCAGCCGAGCTGCCATCTCCTCTGCTTCGTCGAGTTCCTGCCTGTAGTCAAAGTAAAGGTAGACAAAATCCCGGTCGTCATCGCTGATGCGGGGATAGACACTGAGCGAGGTATTGGGAGTAGAGGGTAATATGCAGAAGGGAAGCAGGACCCCGAGGAGATGCAGAGTAGCCGCCGCATGATCCATAGGCCAGCCGAAAGGGTTCAGCCGTTCGAACGGCGGTCTGCTCGCTAGGTGCGTCAGAGTGCGCGTCCTGTTTTCGCGAGGGAAATACCGGATTTCGCGGGGAGAGCTGGCCCACGACCACGTCGGGATTATTGGCGTCTTTGTCGGAGATTCTCCGTTGTGGCTCCCATCGATAGCAGATTGCTGCTGCTTTGTGTCCTCAAAGGCCAGGGCCTCCCTTCGCAGCGACATCCTGGGCGCATGCACCCACATCAGCTGTGAGGGGAAATCGTCCCGTTGTGCGTCCTCACAGCCATCGCCGGGACCGCCCCTCACCGGCGACGGCTTGTACCACATTCCGCAATAGTAGCCGCCCAGGATGTCGGCCAAGGCGTCAGCCACGCCTGCAAGGGCCACAAGTCGGTCGGGGGCGTACGTGAAATCGGCGCCGGAGTACATGCCGACGACCTTGAACCACAAGACAAGTATCTGTATGCGGCAGGGCTCGGGGTTGCTGCTCCCCGTGTCGTCTTCGGTCTTGTTGCTGCCGCTGTTGGCTGCGGCCACGGCTGCCTTTTTGCGTGCCTTGACCAGAAAGCTTCTCAGCTTCGAAGTACCGGGCACACTCAGGAACGGAGGGATGCCGTCTGGGTACGCCTCGCTGCTCGTGCCTCCTATGCAGTGCCACCAGGCCTGCTTCCGCGAGACAAAAAGCGTCGCCGGGGCAAGAAGGACTTCCTGGTGCACCCAGCCACGGCCTAAGAGCATTGAATGGAGCACCTGGTGTTCGAAGGCTCCGTGGGAATGCACCACATTGCCCTCAAGCGAACCATCGCCAGAAACGATCTCGTCTTCTCGGGCATTGTCGCGGCTGCAGACGACAGGGAGCGAGGTCTCAGCGCCGGGCCCCGCTGGCCTTGCGAGGAATCCGGTCTGGGACACACCGTCCGCGTCTATTGCTGCAACATTAAAGAGGCTGCCGCCGTAGATGGCACCCATTGAGCCAGCCTCGCGCTCCCAGTCTAGAGGCCTTGTACGTAAGTATTGCATTTTTGGTAGGGTTTGCAGTCGGGCACCATCACCGCCAGAAGAACTGCAGGCTTGAAATACATACATACCTTCCACGGAATCCTGAAAGATGCACAGCGAATCGATCCACAGATACCGGACGTCCAGCCAGCGGGCGACTTGAACGGCGTCTTGAAAGGTCTGCGGAAGCGATACGATGCTAATTCCTGCAGATCGTAGCTCGGCCTCGTTCGTTCGACGGAGCTTTGGTGGTTCTGGAATAGTCCAGCGGTGGCTGAGCGTCACGTAGGCGCCCGTCCAGTTGTCGCGGGGGAGCACACGGAGCAGCAGTGCCTTTTCCGTTATCTCGAGTACCCGCCGGGGTGCCTGGCGCCGCACGGCCCGATATGTCCTGCACTGCGCGTGTGCTTCGTGGGTTTGGCATTTGGCTGTCCATTGACGGATGAGTCGAGGCAGCTGCGCGGGGTCAGGCCGGGGAGAGAAGGTGAAGCTCGTCGGGGCGTTTACTGGAGAGAGGCGATCAGCCGTGAGCTAGGCGGTAGAGCGTTGGGGTGTCCTCGGCAGCGCAGAAGCTCACATTTCGTGACCGTGAAGTGTTCGTAATTGTGCCATTGCTCCTTGTTCTCAGGTGATTGCAGCACATCTGACAGTCCTACTCTGAAGAATCTCTTGTCTTTGCCTGTTCCTGGGCCACAACTGTCGTCTTCAAGCCATGTAGTCCAGGAAATCAAAGCCAGGTTTTCTGGCCCGACGTCGTTCCATTCTGCGCGGACGCGGGCCAGGAACTCGTCATGGGCGGGTGCGGAATTGAACAGATGCCGACAGACCACGCAACCGACGTCAAACACGGCTCTCACGAAGTCGCGCTCGCCATGGATACGGTCGTATTCAGTCGCGGCCGGCTCGGGCGCAGACTCCGGCCGTGGCCCGACGCTGAAAATGGCACGGCACTGGGTGCAGAGCTTTGATGACTGATCCAGGTCGAGGATGGAAGCTTCATCGTAAACTGGCTGTCCGGACATTTTTGCTATCGGCGTGCGGACGGCAGCTGGAGCGACCCGGCCCGAAAATGGAATTGCCACGCGAGGATGGCCGGATCGTTGCTACGCCGTTACAGGGCCCGACGTGGATGGGGTCACTCACCTCTAGGCAACAGCGGATTATGTCACGTGTGTGCTTCTAGATGTCGCAAAATTCACGTGTGCTCGATGTGTTTGGTGAAGCCTGTCGTAGATGTTGCGCCCGAGAGAATCACGCAGGCAAGCCCAATAGTAGGCCGACCGGCTGTCTGTAGACCTGGCCCTGGACTGGTGGGTTTAAAGGTAGTCGCAAACGTCCATGATCGGAAGGATCAACCAGGCGATACAGAGGTCTCCAAGAGCCGCGGAGCAACCTCGGGATTTCATCCCGATCGATCAACGCTAGCCGTGCCAAGTCCTCCAAGACCCTTACGGATGACCGCTGCGCTAGGCCAGGCAAGGAATGCGGACATCGGACTTCCAAAAGATCATCCAGGTTCGTTGGCAAGGTACCCTGCTAGTCACCATCCCGTTCCTCTCGAGCAGAGGACCTTTTATACTATGCGTAGCTGCGGCACAGAATATCAGCAGCCTGGCGCCGCCCACGCGGTAATCACATCACTGAGGTGTCGATCGGGTAACCTGGAACAAAAACGCCTTGGCGTGGTGGAGGTGCCCATTTATCAGATCAATCTGATAGAAATGCCGCGCCCTGTGGAGCGGTGCGGCTCCGGGAATGAGGAGACGGCTTGGCGGGTCGTCATTAGGGCTTCCGAACGCATCTGTCGCTACCTGTTATGTAGCATGGCTGGGTCTTGGAGATCTGGAACCAAGATAGGGAGACCGGCCCTACTCCCTGGCACCGTTGGGTCCATATCAAAAAGTCTCGCCCACCCTCCTTGACTTAATTTCTCACTAGTAGGATTCCTCGCCCCTCAGTCCCGAGGGCATTCGAGCGGTTTCGCTGAGAACACGATCCCATATCCGCTTCTTTCAACAACGACAAGATGGCCTCCCTCGACGAAGTACGGCGCAAGGCCCAGCCGGCCACACTGAACGGCCTCGCCGCCGAAATCTCGGAGCTGTCGGCCCAGTTCACAAAGTTCCTCGAGGAAAACGACGTGCCCGCTCCTACGTTCGATGCCGACAGCCCCACGCAATACGACAACCTTACGCCGGAGATCTTCATGACCCGTCAGCACCTCCTGGACAAGATCAACGACATCTGGTGCCTGACCCAGGGGCCGAGCGAGAGCATTTTCAACTATGTGCACAGCGTGAGTGTGACAAAAAGCGGCGGTGCGCGACCTTGCGTGCTCCATTCTTCTAACGTGACAACACATTCACGCTCCCACCCAGGCCATCCCCGATGCCGCAGTTCTGAACATCCTGAACTGCTTCGACTTCTGGTCGGCGGTGCCCCTGAACGGAACCTCATCCCCTGCCGAGATCGCGCGCCACACCGGGCTGCCCAGCGAGGTCGTGGAGCGCGTCCTGGACCACGCCACCACCCTCCGCCTCTTCTCCTACGCCGAAGGGACACGCCCGGGCAGCAGGTCGGTCCGCCACACGGCCCGCTCGGCCGCCATGGCGCGGTCGCCCGGCCTGCGCGCGCTCGTGTCGACCGTGCTGGGCGAGGCCGGCGCGCCCATGATGGTGATGCACGAGGCGCTGGACAAGTACACGCGGGGCCGCGCGCGCCTGACCCAGGACCCGGCCGAGACCAGCTTCGCGCACCTGCACAGCAAGGGCGCCGGCGGTGGCACCCGCTACGCCAACCCGTGGGACATGCTCGAGAACGACGGCGAGGGCGACCGCAAGGGGTGGCGGCACCGCAACTTTGCCGACTTCATGCGCTACCTCAAGGAAATCTTCCGCTTCGACGACGTCGTCGCGGGCGCGCTCGACTGGCCGTCCCTGGGCGCGGCCGCGCACGTCGTCGACGTCGGCGGCTCCGCGGGCCACGACGCCGCCGCCCTGGCGCGCCGGTTCCCCAACCTGCGCCTGACGGTGCAGGACCTAGCGCGTGTCAAGCCCGTATTCGACGCCGCCGTCGTCGGCGCGGCCGAGGATGGCCGTGTCCGGTTCGTCGCGCATGACTTCTTCGAGCCCCAGCCCGTGAAGGGCGCCGACGTGTATTTACTGAAAATGATACTGCACGACTGGACCGACGCCGAGTGCGTCCGGATCCTGCGCGCCCTGGTCCCCGCGCTGAAACCGGGCGCGTACGTGCTCCTAATTGAGTACATGGGCGGCGGCGGCGGCGGCGGCGAGGAGGACCAGGCGACGCAGCAGGACATGCCGCGGTCGATCCGGACCATGGGCACCGCCACCGACCTGCGGCTCATGGCGCTGTTCAACGCCCGTGAGAGGCCGGTCGGCGCCTGGAAGGAACTTTTGGCTGCGGCTGACGAGCGGTTCAGGGTTGTAAGCGTCAAGGCGAATCCTGGCGAGTTCTTTGCCGTTATCGAGGCGGTGTGGACGCCGTGATTGGGAAGCAAGGTTGTAGCATTGCAGTGGGAAAAGAGCGGTTTTTAAACTGAGACCTGGCCCAGCGAAGCAGAGAAGTTACATCAAGAGGCTCACCTTTCTCCCAGCATCATCTGCTTACAGTCCCCTTCCACATTGCAGCTATATCCAATCATCTATCTCCCCGGCAGCCTACCAAGCCCTAGTTTTGTAAACATCACAGTCAGCATCAACCCCGCCAAGACCAGCACCAAACCCGCAGCACACGGCTTACATCCATCAATCTGCTCCGTCACGGTGCTCTCGACGTGGCGCTCGTTCTTGACCCCGCGGCGCTGGATGGCCAGGGGCACGCCGGCGGCGCCGCGCCTGGAACATGCAGGACGAGTCCATGGCGCGCTGCAGCGCGTCGCCCTGCCAGCCAAAGGCTAATTCAGGGGCACCCATCCCAGCGTTTTCGTTCCAAGAAGACATTGCTTTATAACCCATCCAAGTTGAGGAAATACCTCATGCCGCATGCCGTTGCCGCTGCCTCAAGGCGCAATGCACACGTCAGATCAATATGGACTTCTTGTCCGGCCAATGTGGGTTGCGCACATTCGAAGACCGAGTCGCCATCAGCCCGACCAAGACTTGCTTTTAACCCCAATTACCCGATACGCCACCGCTGGTCATGGAGCCTGATATATACATTAACTGTAGCCTTGGCCGTTGACGCAGTCGTCACAGCTTGGCGTGCTGGGGGCCATTCACCCGAGCTCTTCCCAATGGTCTGCTATGGTCGGCCTGACATGCTAGAAGGCATAGGCAAGCAGCTAGATGGCTTCAAATTGCCGGCTCAGCAGCCGCCTTGGCCACCCATGTAAAGAACAGTGCCAATAAAGCCAATAAACGGGAAGAATGCCAACCAGCTGATATGTGCAGGACAAAAAACGGGCAGTGATGTGCGGCCAAGATATTCTTCGGTGAGCTTGTGGCATGAAGCTCTGATCTTGCAACTGCCGTCGGTCTGCGAGGCTCCGGTCAGCAACGAGACGCCCCATTACCATCATAGGGATGTAGACTTGTCCCGGGCAGCAGAAGCCAATTGCCCGAGACCCTCTTCCGATCTTGCCGAGACTTGCTTGAACATCTCCAAGACCATCGCGCTAGGGGGAACTCGGGTACACATCGGATATGTCTTGCCAGTGAGCGGCTGACATGGATGTGGCCCGTCACATCACCGAGCAAAGGCGGGAGCTGCCGGGGATTTGATCAGAAGACTTACTACGGTAGTCGATGACACCATCGAGGCACTACGTGGGCGTCATTCGTGGACGCCAGCGTGACCTGCGACATGTGCACAGCGCAAACCCGACTCGGTAGGTCCTTGCCCAGAGGTGCCGAGTTCAGGGGGCCGGCGGTGTCGAGCGATGCAACAGGACCACCAGGGGATGCGAAGAAAAGATCGGGGCCTAAACACGAAGTGGTTTTATTGCAAAACATTAGAGCAACCACCGAGCGCCGGGAATATCCACGAAACAAAACACGTCGCCAGCCGTGGCGTCGAACCGGACTGCCGGGGCTAGACAGGGACCTGCTAGCTCGGCGCACCAATGATCGCAAACGGCCATCGCCAAGAACACTCGCGTGAGCCATGTCATACGTGTTTTACTCGTTAGCTCGCGCGCTAGCCAACACCAGATCTGCTAGCGATACATGTGCATCATCCACAGCACCCGTGCCCCAGCTCTGTCCGCTCCGCGACGATAACGAAGTGACGCTAGTGTGCTAGTGTTCACCGATGTAGGGTGGCGTGGTGGCGCAGGTAATAGAAAACAAAAACGGTGCGGCAGGATGCAGAGGGCAGTTCCGCGG
>PYSR01000255.1:0-42696 GCA_003049425.1 Magnaporthiopsis incrustans
AGTCCCAGACGTCCCACATTGGCACTGTGCCGCGAAGCTCTGGAGCTGCCTGCCCGCGATATTGAAGCCCGCCGACCACAGCCCGCACCGCCCGCCAGAAGAAGCACCTCCGCGCATTCCCGCCCTCTCCCCCTCCACCGCCAACCACCATTTCTCCCCCGCCAACCCCCGATCCGACACCCACGACAAGAACCTGCCCGGGAGTTGAACGCGGCCGCAGCGAAACGGCGCCTTCAACATGTTCAGAAACAACTATGACAACGACTCGGTGACATTGTAAGCCGCCGCCAGCGTTGGAGCCCTTCCTGCCCGCCACCTCCGATCCGGCGAGCTCTTCCCGCTGACCCAGGACCGGTCCGTCTCCCTTTTCTGCAGCTCGCCACAAGGCCGCATCTTCCAGGTCGAGTACACAGCAGAGGCAGTCAAGCAGGGCTCAGTAGTCGTCGGCCTGGCGAGCAAGACACATGCGATCCTAGTAGCCGTCAAGGTGGGTACTCCATCCTGCCATCTTACTGCCCGGCCCCTCTGCCAGTTTCCCCCAATCCAACGGCACCACCCAGACAAGAGCTGACTTGACTCCCCGATCCTCCCCGCAAACAGCGAAATGCCGAAGAGCTCTCGTCGTACCAGAAAAAGCTGTTCCCGCTCGACGAGCACGTCGGCATCGCCATCGCCGGCCTGGCCTCGGACGCGCGCGTGCTGTCCAACTTCATGAAGCAGCAGTGCCTGGGCCACCGCCTGACCTACGGCCGCTCCATGCCCGTGCGCACGCTCGTCGACCTGATCGGCGAGAAGGCCCAGGTGAACACGCAGCACTACGGCAAGAGGCCCTACGGCGTGGGCTTGCTGGTGGCCGGAGTAGACGACCGGGGCCCGCATCTGTTCGACTTCCAGCCCTCGGGAATGACCGAGGAGATGGTGGCGTTCGCCATCGGCGCCCGCTCGCAGATGGCAAGGACCTACCTCGAGCGCAACCTCGACAAGTTCGCCGACTGCAGCCGCGAGGACCTGCTCAAGCACGGCCTCCGCGCCCTCAAGGAGAGCCTCGTCCAGGACAAAGAGCTCACGACCGACAACACGTCGGTCGGCATCGTCGGCCTCGTCAAGGGCGACGACGGCAAGCTGCGCGTCGAGCCCTTCAGGCTCTATGATGGCCAGGAGGTCAAGGAGTGGATAGACAGCGTGTCGGACGACAGCCAGGGCGGCGGTGACGCCGCTCCCGCCGCCGGTGAGGGCATGGATGTTGACGAGTAAAAGGGGGAGGGGCAAAAAAATGGCCAGGGACTATCGACTATCTACCTACCTAATCGCCATAGAGGATGCGAGGCGGTGGAAATGGAGTGGACGGAAGAGAACCGTTATCCAAGTGCCGAATAGGCGTTTTGCAGAGGGCAGCTCGTCATCACCGCCGCTAGCATGGCCGGCGGTCAGTTTTCTACCCAGCCACGCCGTCTACAGACTACATCCCTCTGAAGTTCGTCAGTGCTGGGCAATAGTAACGTTTTGGTCACTGTACAACAAACATACACACTTTCGGCTCTCCGAAAAGGGTTGTATGGGCCAAGGATCAACGAAGGAAAAAAAAAAAAAAAAAGAGAGTGTGAGAGAAAAAGAAGCCAAGACTCCTTTTATTGCCCCTTTCGTCTATCCTATTCACCGGCTCTATTGCCTAAAAGTGCTCGCTCGCGCCGACTGAGTTGGGTGGGTATCGTACAACAGCTCGCAGAACGACAGCGCTCACGTGCGCAACCACGGCAAACCTTTGGCGCAACCATGGGCGCCGTTGTGCCATGACGCCTTTCCGGCAGGAGGCCGAAACCCTTGTCCTTCCCCCATATCTCTGCCGGGATGTGGATGTTCTCCCAAGTCATGAGTCCCCTATCACTCGGTCCCCCAGCTCAGCTTCAAGACCTGGTCAGACACCTTATAGTCGCGCAGGATCCGGATGGCCTCCTCGGGGTCCGCAGCCGAGCGGAGGATCTCGCCCTGGCCGACGCGGATGAAGCCGGCGTCGATGCTCTGGTTGATGAACTGCATGATGGGTTCGTAAAAGCCGTTGACGTTGAGAACCACGACGCCCTTGTCGTGGATGCCCAGCTGGTTCCACGTGCACATCTCCACCAGCTCCTCGATGGTGCCGAAGCCGCCGGGGAGCGCGATGAAGCCGCTGCCGGGCCCGCCGGCCACCACCTCGCGGGCCATCATGTTCTTGCGCGTGTGCATGTCCTTCACCACCGTCGTCGTCCCGTACAGCTTCTCGTCGGGCACCGGCAGGCCATCCCCGTTCTCGCCGTTGACGGCCGACTTGGATGTGTAGGCTGGGTCGCGCTCGTAGTTGACGAGCGCCTCCGGGATGATGCCATGCACGGCCTCGGGACCCTTGAGCGAGACCAGTGTCCGCGCCACCTCTCCCATCAATCCGACGGTACCGCCGCCGTATACTGTTGGCAGGTCAGCCTTCTGCACGTCCAACTGCCTCCCCAAGATTCGGCTGCACTAACCCAGGTCGATATCGTGTTTGGCCATGGTCCTGGCGAGCTCGCGGGCGGCCTTCATGTATGCAGGATCGTTGCCGGGAGAGGAGCCGCAGTAGACGCAGATCTTAGTCCTCTTCACTCCGTTGCCATTAGCGCCGGCAGGGGTGGCCGTGCGGCTGGGTGTTTGGTCGCCCGAGTCCATTGTGTCCGAGGTGGTAAAATGCGGGTAAAAAAAAAAAAAAAAAAAAAACTTGCTGTTGCAAGAATAGCAGCGATCGGGAGAGAAGATAAAGATACGGCGATAGAAGCGTGATGGGTAGAGTAGGTGTTTATACGGAAGTCTTGTAGCAGTGAGTCAGATTAGAGGGCTCCCGTAGGTATGTCAACTTGAGGGAGGTAGGAAGTAGGAAGACAACAGAGGATTGAAAGTGCCAAGACTGGCGACGAGGGAAGGCATACCCTAAAAATGGATAGAAAAGCGCTCAATGTGGAGATGGCAGTGTTGCAGGCCTGGAAGCAAGACGATACGCCGGTTGAGTCAACTCTGGTGCCGGCCGGCCTGGGATGCACGAGAGCCGCAGCTGGGTGGTAAACGGGAAGGAGAAGGCCGATGCTTGCAGGGTGGGCCGCAGGCTGTTGGCTCTCTGATGTAATATCCAGGCCAGGGCAGGCAAGTCGAGCCGGAAATCGGGAATCCGAAAACTAGAAGAGGGAGCTCCGGTCAAAGAGCCGCGACCGACTCTTAAGCGGACAGCGGAAGATGGGGGTTTATATAGGAATATGTGTTACTGCGCCAACAAGTCAAGCCAACGCAATGTGCATCCGTCCAGCTTCGCTTCCGGTCTGGCTGCGCAGCGCAGGGAGTCGAGAAGCAAAGACTGGCTATGACGGATGTGGCCGCTTTGGTTGGTTGCGGCTATCCTCGGTGGGGCGGCAAGGGCGGACTCGCGGTGAGGTGCACCAACAACGGGACGAAGGATAGGCGGAAGGCCGCGGTGGAGACAGAGCTGGCGACAGTAGCTCGCATCTCACCTTCGAGACCTTGTGACCTACTGTTGCGGGCGTTAGGGAGAGAGCTGGGAGGCGTCCCTGGCTTCAGGATGCAGGTATGACATGAGAGACGGTGACGCCCAACCTCCTCTCTCATGCATGGAGGGAGCATGCTCGACGGAAAAGCCATAAGCAATCACATTGCACTGGCAACACAAAGCACAAAACACAAAACATGCCCGCGGGCTTGGAGAACAGAGCCAGCCACAGCCTAGCGCGGAAGGCCTCACGTCGCCTCAGGTGTGAACCATGTGGCCAGACAGCGGCCTGGCGGGGAAGGACGGGATTGGGATGGTGCAGCATGGCTGGCCGCCGGTTTGTGTGCAAGGCAAACAAACATTCTTTGGTGCACGATCGGATCTTGGAAACGGCGTTGGGGTGGTGGGGAATTGTGTCCGGGTGATGGCAGGGAGAGCTGCATCCGACAAGTTTGCTCTCCCAGCATGTTTCTCTGTCTGTGAAGGCCCGAAAAAAAGGTGCGTCGAAAGCAAAGCTTCAATCTGCCACGTCCATGTCAGCATGCCGTGTCACCATTCGGGGGCTGCTGCTGTTGCTGCCTCGCGACGATCGCGTCGCCGCCGCCGGGAGTCTCCTGTGCTAGTGGGCCGCCCCTGCCCACAGTGTCAATTGAAGGCAGGGCCAACAACGAGGGTGCTTGCGACAGCGCCGAGACGGCGGGATGGAGAAGCTGGGGCGAAAGGACTGAAACGAGCGTCAGGTTGATTGATTCCATCGACGCTGGGAAAAATCGTCATGGTCAGTCGGTTGCATGGAGACGACCGCTGAGGCTAACGGGCACGCTCCATCCTTTGAGAACACGTCTTGTCTGCGGCTCGGCTTGCTCCAGTTTTTCGAGTCGCGCGAGTTTACACGTCCTTCACTGCCCCCACCATCCATCGCACTCTGGCAGCACAAGGCGCAATAAATTCTCCTGACGGCCACATCGCCAGCTTGGAACGTAGTCCAGCACCTTAGGTCACCCACCCACAAGGACTGCCACGTACCGGAACGCCGCACCTACTGCGCCGAAAACAATCGTCTTTTCTAAAATGCCAGAGCAGGCCGCCGTGGCGGGCCGCCCGGCTGGCCAGCCGCAACAACGGCAGGAGGGCGTGAGTCGCCTCGCTGGGATGTGCAACTATTTGTCTGTCCGTGTTCTTTGAGAGCTAACAGGTCGCTCCCCGAGCTGGCGCAGTCCTTCATCAACAAAATCCTGCAGATGGTGGCCATGTATGTGGCCATGCAGTTCGTCATGAAGCAGTTCTTCCCGAACCAGCAGGCTGGTCAAATCGTCAAGGACGCCGACGGCAAGATCGTGCAGGTCCCGAACACCGGCGACATACCCCCGTATGAGGCCCGCCCCGACCAGCTCGACGAGGGCGCAGCATGGAACCCCAACCCCATGCGTGCCGCCCCAATCTGGCCGCCCAGCAGCAAACTTGACATTGTCGTCACCGTCTCCGACTCCTTTATCCCCTCGCCCATCGCCTCGACCCCCAAGAACATGATCGTGCTAGAGGAGAAGGGCTTTGGGCTGGGCAACTGGACCGACAAGCGTACGGCCGAGACTAACATTGACGTGCCTACCACCGTCCAGCGCAACGGGACACTATGGGGCCACTTCTACATCGGACTCGCCGGTAGCGTGCTGGACCCGAAGCAGAGAGGCTTCGACCCCGGCTCGGCTTATCATTTCACGTTTCCCCTCACTCAGTACATCGCCAAAAAGAAGGTCAAGAAGCTGCGGAGTCTCTTGGCCAAGCAGAACGAGACCGAGGCCCTGGAGGCCGAAGCGGCCGAGGAGGATAACGAACCCTCGGTCCCTGTGGTCGGCAACTACTACCACCCCAACGCTAGCCTGTCCTTCATCCCTGACACGGGCGTACTGATGCTCCCCCAGACTCCCGTCTCGGTGCGCCAGTTCGTCAACCTCGAGGCCACCGGGGCGCGCGACGGCTCGGGCCAGCACACGTGGTACTACCCCATCCTCTTTGTCAACACCTTTTGGCAGCTCAAGTCCCACATGACGCAGCTCAACGAGACGGTCAAGACGCTGCCCGTGCGCATCGACCTGAACAACCTGGCCAACTGGAAGTTCACGACGTTGTCCTCCATCGAGCTCAACTCGCGCGAGGCGGCCAAGACGGCGGCATGGGGAGGCTCCCTGCCCGGCGGCGGCGACGGCACCGAGATCGAGATGGTTAAAGAGATCCTCCTGGACACGAACCCGATCCTGCTCGGTATCACGACCGCGGTGACCATCCTGCACCTCATCTTCGAGACGCTTGCCTTCACGTCGGACGTCGCGCACTACCGCAAGAAGAAGGACAACGTGGGCATCTCGGTGCGGACCATCCTGGCCAACGTCTTCATGCAAACCATCATCTTCCTCTACCTGGTGGACAACTCGCAGAACACGAGCTGGATGATCCTCGGGTCGCAGGGCGTCGGAATCGTCATCGAGCTCTGGAAGATCACGACCGTGGTCAACGTGCGGGTGCGCGAGGCGCCGCCCGGGTCGCTGCTGCCGTACCGGGTCGCGTTTGAGGACAAGCACAAGCTGAGCGACACGGAGGAGAAGACCAAGGAGTACGACGAGATCGCCTTCAAGTACATGTACATGGCCGGGGTGCCGCTGTTGCTCGCGTACGCCGTCTACTCGGTTCTGTACGAGGAGCACAAGGGCTGGTACTCGTTCATCATCACGACGCTGGTGGGGTCCGTGTACGCATACGGCTTCCTGATGATGGTGCCGGCACTCTACATCAACTACCGGCTCAAGAGCGTGGCGCACATGCCGGCCAAGGCCATGATGTACAAGTTCCTCAACACCTTCATCGACGACCTGTTCGCCTTCACCATCAAGATGCCCTTCCTGCACCGCCTGTCGACCTTCCGCGACGACGTCATCTTCTTCATTTACCTGTACCAGCGCTGGGCCTACCGCATCGACTACACGCGCGTCAACGAGTTCGGCCAGGGTGGAGAGGACGAGACCGAGGCGGTCAAGAAGAACGAGGGCAAGGCACTACCGCCCGTCGACGCGGATGCCGCGAAGGGCTCGGGTGGTGGCGACGGGAAGTCCAGCGGCACGGATGCCGGGGCCGCCAAGGCCGTGAAGAGGAAATGAGGATAATTTTGTCTGCCAATCATTGCCGGGGAAATAAGGCGTACCGATTAGACGGATTATGGATTTCTAGCTGCCTAACACGATAATGTGCTGGCCGATGGTTGTTGATGTCATGAATGCCTCAGCTTGTTTGGGCTCTTTGTGCTTGCCGAGGTTGTCACTGCCGTGATTCTGTAACGTGACGAGCAGCACACGACCGACAGAAGCTCTCTGGACGCTATACAGAAGAGCCCAAGGGCCAATTCCTATCAACCACATCGATGAGGAAACGCCGGCGTGGGGAACACAGGCTCAACGGCTTCTCCTGACGGTCGGCTTCAACCTGTTCCGTCGCACGAGCGCACGAGAACAGACCCAACCATAGAAGTGAAGACATTCCCACCCTCCTCGCGCCCCCGCATGAACGTGTCTGTGCGGGGGGGCGCATGGGTTCCCGGGTCTGGCCGGCGAATCGGTTGCCGCTTACGGAGGCCGCCTGCATAATGCCCGGGTAGGTACCCCTATGTCCCCTGGGTCGGCAGTGCTGTCGGGATTTATGTGGGCCTTTCGGTGATCTAACCAGCCCAGCCACGATAACAAAAAAGTTAATACGGACCGGACTGTAGGTGGGAGGTGTCCAATGCGGCATGAAATCAATTGACCAAGGCCGGGACTGCATGCGGGGGGTTGCGAGTGAAGGATCTAGCGTGCTTGTCTAGGCCGGAGCGGCTAGGGCTGAGGGAGATCGGCTGACTTGACCAATCAGATTTTGGGAGGTCCGGAACCCAAGCGGCGAATATTGCAGCTGTTCCGACTGGCCCCGGAACGAGGCAGAAAGAGCGCTTCGTTCATACCGGTGCCAGAAGCGTTGGTTGGTTCCATTATGGCATGTGCCAGGGGTAAGGATCCGAGTCCGGTTTGGCTGGTTTTGACACCTCCGGCCGTTTCTTGTCGTTCCTACGGCTGTTTGCTCGAAGCAAAAATCGATCGAGGAACGAGTCCCCTTGCCTTTTTTTTCCGCCTCGATCTCTCCCTTTTTTTGTTCCCATCGCCCCTGGCCGTAACTTGAAGGCCCCTGGCTGCGACGCCGAATTGACGAAAATTGGCCCTAGGTGCTTGCTCTGCCCAGCAATTCCTTGACAACGTTTTTCCTTCCCCAAGCGTAGTGGAGAAATCATGCTAGGCACCACCGGCGGCCCCTAACCCACTAGCAGTTAGCCCACGCCTTGTGCTGTTGTCAGCTGCGTGCGGCTTCTCCCCCTGCGTAGAAGCGTCTTTAATCCTCACCCTCTCGCCATCGGCCTCATCGATTGGGCGATTGACGAGGGGTTCCAGTCCCGGGTTCCAGATCTGTGGTTAGCAGCCTGCCCGCCGAAAACAGCAGGACCTGGAACTTGTCAGCAGCAGCAACAGCGGCGGCAAACAACAATGTAAGCTGAGAGGCCAGATCAGCCGCAGCTTCAGCCAAAGAAACAGAATTGAAATCGACAAAAAAGACCCTCGGCAACCTCCTTGTTGGCGGGAGGTCCGAGGCGAAGAAGACAGAACACACAGGAAACGCTAGTCGGCGGACAATAGGCGCAACGAAAAAACCCGGCTGCCAACCCAATCGTCCTTTCGCTTTGGCGAAGCCAAGAAAGCATCGAAACCAACTCCCCATGTCTGGAACCACCTTTTCTTGAACACGGATCTCGCGACTGGGGACGCTGACGTACACCCTCGACCTCACCGGTGCCGAATTCCCTTTTTTCTAATCCCGAGGAGGAGGGCAGGCTGCTGCATGCGCGAGGCGCGTTGATTGATGGGGAGAGCGGGACGACACCACCTCGTTTTCCCTGCCTGTTTCTCGCTTTCTCCCGCCGTCCCGTCTCAAGGGCACAACGCCTTTCCTCTTCTCTCTCTCACCCTGGAACGACACCACCCCTGCGAAAGTTAAACCAACTCGCTGGCTCGTGGCAAGATCAGACGGACACCTTGTCGTTCATTGTTCTTCTGGGCGCCGCTTTGCACCGCAAGTCGTGGGCTGCGTGCGGCTGGCTGTATTGGCCGCTCTGTGCTGCCCTGCTGCCCTGCTGCCCTTAAACTTTTGGTCCCACCCCGGGTGCTTATCTGTCTTCCGGCGGGTCGCCGCCTATAGGCACTGCTGCTGCTTGTGGTCGGACGGTCAAAGCAAGCAAGCAAACGCAGCAAACGCAGCGACCTTGGCATTTTTCTTCGTCTCCTACCTCAAGGGACGTTGTCTGGTCCCTTTCTTCTCCTCCTCCGTCTTATCCTCTCAAAGGGGCCCGCGCCGGACCGAGCTGGCCGCGCGGCAGCGGTCCCGATGAGCGGCAGCGTAAGCCCCGGCGGATCCAGCGCAGCATCACCACTATCGTCGCCAAAAACAAACCAAGCGCCAGCCCCGGCAGCAGCAGGAGGAGGTGCCGCCGCGCCACCAGCAGCAACAGCAGCCACAACAGCCACGGCACACCTATCCAACGCTGCCGCCAACGACACGGTCGGTACTGTCCTGGCTGCCATCGCCAACTCGCTCAACGATGCCATCCGCATCCTCATGTTTGCCGACAAGCGGCAGTGGGGGCCGGACGAATTTGAGCAGATCCGTGCTCTCGAAGAGGCCTTGGACGAGGCGAAGCGTGACTTCCAGGCCATGTCGCGCCTGGTCAGCGGCCAGTTCTTTTACGAGCGTGATAGAAACTGTAAGTCTTCACTCCTCTAATCCTACATGCCTGTGTGTTTCTCTTCCATTGCCCCCCTGCCACCAGCTCGCTGCCGGTCGTCGGGCCAAGACGGGCACTGACGTATGGCCACCTATCTCTCGCGCGGCACGTGCAACACCAACAGCCAAATCCGTCGAGGAGCTGCGCAAACTGAACACAAGGCTCGGCTTCCACGTGCAAAACTTCAAGGACTGGCTGCGTGCGGGCGGCCCCATCAACCCCACGTGGGTGCTCGAGACGGTCGCGCTGCGTCGCGACCTGCACCGCGCCCAGTGCCGCGCCGCCTGCCGCATCTTCGCTACGGGGCCCGGTCCGGCCCGCTGCCTGGGCGCCTTCCAGGTCCAGAGACGCCAACGCGAGCTCCGGGGGCTCGTGGCCCCTGCAGTTGCCCCCGGCAGCGCCAGCAGCGCCCGCCGCGAGAGCGCCCGCGCCACGAAGGACGACGATGGCGTCGAATCCATCGGCATGCTGAGCCCGGGTGCGGCCGCTGCCATCGATCTGGAGCAGGGCGTGGCGATTACACATGCTCCGCCAAATCAGCCGCGACGTCAGCAGACGCTGGGCCAGCAGCTACGGCCAGGATTCTTAAAGTCACCTCCCCCAGGCAAAGGCCATGCTGTGAACGGTAACCACGGCACAGGGCAGCAGCAACATGAACAACCACACCCACAACCACAGCAAGCACAGCCGTCATCACCACCGCCGCCGCAGGGACCTCAGGCAACTCCGTTCGGCCTCGAGGCGCTGGTGCCCGAATGCAATGCCATCGGCGGCTTCGAGAAGTTTGGCGACCGTGACGTCGCCTTTGCGTGCGATTACTGCGACGGCTTCCTGGTGTGGGAGGACATGGACCGGATGCCCTCGAGGACGCGGAATTTGGAGCTGCAACTGCAGCACCCTTCAACCACCAACGGCGGCTACGGCTACTACGGCGGCTACCCGGACTGGCAGGCCGAGGCGCTCAGCGTGTCGACGGGCGAGCCCAAGGGCGTCGTGTTTGCGCCCGTCGCCATCGCGAACCACCTGCCACCAGACAACGGCGACTGGCGCGCGCGCGTGCTGTGCCCCTACTGCGACGAGTACACGTACTTTGAGCAGGGCGAGGAAGGCGGCGAAACCAAGTACGCGCAGGACGATAGGGGGCTGCTGGGCATGGGAGAGTTCCAGGAGCACCTCGAATGGTACCACGGCGCTGGCCTGCTGCCCATGCCGTCCATGCCCACCAAGAAGACCAACTGCAACGTTATGTGATTGGGCGTCTGAGGGGTATTTTTGAATATATTTCATATTTTTTTTTCTCGGCATTTTTGTCTGGGGCCACCTTGGAATGGATGGTGGCGGTATAACGAGTGACGAAATCTGTCGAGCCAGTTCCGGCGTTTTCTAGACGATCTGGTGGAGCAGGCTGGCAGAGCAAGGGGGATAACAGGCACCACATGATGCTCGGTTCTTTCTCCCCAATGGTCTCTTTTTGGAGGTGGACGATTTTATACCCTGTTTTCTTGGTTGGGCTTTGACCTTTTTTTCTTGGTTAGGTTACGAGACGGATAACCTCACTTCCAAAGTCGATGCAGTTTCTTACCTCATTACCCATGTACGTTGAATGGTAAAGAAGAGGCATGTTGAGGATAATATACAAGGAAGAAAAAAGAACGAGAATAAAAATAAAGGAATAAAAAAAGAACATGCCAGATGCCTTGAGACTTGGACACGGTTATCCAGCACTATCAGCCACGGCCGGTCCCTTGTAGATTCACTCGATCTCTGCCAGAGTCTGGTGCTCCGTGTTTTGTCCGGCTCGGCCAGTTCCTGGCCTATTTGTGTTGTGGTCTCTTTCCTAGCCCCAACTGCCGATACCCCCAATAGACCACACTCACTGCTACCTTCCCCAGTGCCCAGTTTTATGCCTCAGAAGAAGCGCCACCACAGGAAAAAGATGACAAACAAGCCCAGCCCGGCAAAGGGGCCATACTGCTTCAGCATGAGCTCCCAGTTGATGCGCACCGCCGCGCGGCGGTACTTTTTGGAGTCGTCGCGCAGCCGGCTGCTCAGCTCGCCCATGCGCTCCAACGAGTCCCCCCTGTACAGCAGGTCCTCGATGTTCTTGGTCATGACCTTGGTCACGTCGCGCAGCTCGTCGTTGAGCCTGTCGAGGTTCTGCGACGCGCGCGAGTCGCTGTACGTCTGCTTGGTCCGGCTGATGAAGGTGTCGAACTCGACAAACGCGTAGGGCCGCAAGGTGGGGCTCTGGATCTGGTGGACGGGGTACGTGTTTGCGAACTCGGTCGCCAGGTCCGACAGGTACGTGAAGGCCAGCTTGCGCGGGTAGGAGCGGTCGGCGATGCAGACGTGCACGACGTCGTTGGCCGGCGAGATCAGGTAGTGCAGCGTGTAGGCGGTGCCGGACTCGATGGAGGCTTGCGGCTCCGAGTTGCGGCTTAGCCGGCGCAGCACCAGCTTGACCTGCGACTTGATCTCGGACAGCGCGGCTTCGGCTTCGTCGTCGTCGACGGATGCGCACAGCATCAGGCCGTCCATGCGGGCTATTTGGGTGGAGCGGATCATTTTTGGTGTGTCTGGCTATCGCTCGTCGGGGTCGATTTTGAGGCGCTCGTTCGGATTGTCTGTCGTCGGGTCGGTCGGCCGGGCCGGCTGGTCGTCGCGTGCTCGGGGCGAAGATGGAAGGCTGAGATTTTGTTTGCTTTATGCAGAGGACGTGTCCTAATAACCGGCGGGCACTCGGGCAGGCACCTTTGCAGCAGTGAGGTGGTGACGACAGTGAAATTGACAGCTCGCCAGATGCTGATTGGAGCCCCTGACTTGGGGACTTGGGACGGCAGAAAACGCGCGGCTGGCAATTGAATCGCTGCCGCCAAAGTCAAAGCGACCCTCAATTCAACTCTCCGTCAGATATTTGAAGTATGAACACAAGCTGCACTCAGCGGGCTTTCCACCAACGCCTGGCATCATAAAGAAAATAGTTACAATACTTTTCTCTCGCTACTCCTTCGTCAAGCCCGCTCAGGCACCAAAACCGTCAGATCGAGCGGACAAGCACCTGGCTCGCTCAGCCCAAAGCGTTTGTCTGGTCTGCCCAATTGGGGAATTTTGGTGTTTCTCACCGGACCGTCAGAGACTCGTCATTGTAAGTTCCAGACTTACCTCAAAACCCCTGGCCGTTGAGAGGAGTGAGAAGTTGACAACTAACATTTCAAACGGCCTAGAATACTGGTTACGATGCTGCCATGATGGCATGTTAAACTTCGCGGAGACGTGTCTAAACTCGTCCTATCTCCGTGGCCAAATTGGGCCGAAACCGTCATCACTTTGCAGGCGACCGCATGCGGCGAGATGCAGTTGAATGGATGGATATTCGACACAATCAAACACCCGCAAAAGCCAACCCACGCGACATCACCGTCCTTCAACAACGCCACAACGGCTGAAAAAAGGGATAGCCTTCCTCTTCCGTTTCCGTCGATTTGGCCTCGACAAAGGGAAGACTCCTGTGGCGTGGCAGAAGCTACCCGATCGTCTCAAATGCACGACAGGACAATGGCCGACGGCGATGCCCAAAGCCCGGCGCATCGCCCGGCCCCAGATTGCATCCATGTCCAGCTGCGAGGGTCCATGGACATCGACTCGGTATCTGAACCGCCAGAAGAACTCGCAATCATGGCCCGGTCCGAACGTGCCCAGTCCGAGCCCGAATCCTCGGACCTCTCTTCACCGCCGTCGTCCCCAGAGACCCCGTCGTCGGCGGGCGAGAAGGCCACCGTGTCTCCCGTAAAGGTTGCCGAGAAGGCACGAAAGAAGGAAGCCTCTCCGGCCGTCACCAAACAGAAGTCCGCCTCGCCCACCCCCGCAGCAGCAGCAGGCCGCAAGAAGACACCCAGGGCCGCCACTCCAACCACCAAGGCCACCCCGACCGCCGCTGCCGATAGCGCCTCTCCACCACCGGCAAAGAAGCCGCGTGCCGGCGCCGCCCCGGCCAAGGCGGTGAAAGTGGCAGTCAAGTCGGCGGCCAGCAAGATCGCCAAGCCGGTGCTGACGGCCGCGCAGCGCCGCAAGAAGGCGCGCTGGACGGCGCCCTCGGTTTACACGAGCACGCGGTCGCCGCTCGCCGACGCCGCAAAGGTCGACCTGCGCAGCGTGCTCTGCCACCCGAGCGCCTGGGACGGGCTGTCGGCGGCCCAGCAGGCGAGGCTGCTGGCCGTGATGCCGGCCCGGTTCGTCAAGGACGCGGGCACCGCGGCGGCGCGCCCGGACGCGCTGGCCCTCTCCAACAGCGACGACTTCCGCCACGACTGCGCCCGCTACGTAGGCAACATCCGCAACGGCCGCCACGACCCGGAGTGGATCCGCCAGGCGCGCGAGGCCCACGACCGCCGCGCCGCCGGCGACTTTGACGACTACCTGCGCGCAAAGTTCAGGGAGGACTTTGACGTCGATCCGCCAAGGGGGTTCCCCGAGGACGGACGCAAGCCGCGGGGCGGGGACGGTGGAGGGAGGAAATAAGCGGGCGGCGGGGCGTGCTGTCAGACATACGGCAGGCTACATGACGGCCTGAGGAAGCAACTGGTATGTGAGTCTGGGAGTATGTAGTGTTGGAGGGTGTCTTGGGCGCATAGCGGTTACTTTTGCTTGTTACTTTTTTTTTTTTTTTTTGGCTCAACTCCCCCAGGTTTTCTGGCTTTTCTGTTTGGTTCCTTGTATAGATAGATGATACCCGGACTGCCGGATAAAGTCCTTTTTCCACAGCCAATGTCGACAACGAAAAAAAGGGGTGTGCCTTGCTTTATCCGGGAACCAAAGATGGAAAAACAAACAGAAACAGCAACCAGGATCAGAAAACCCTTTCGGCGCAGCGAATCTCCATCTTGTCACTGCTGAGATCGAAAGCAGTGACCAAATTCTGCATAAACACGTCACCCATGATGTACGGAAAGCCGTCCGTGTACCCGATGCCCGAGGCGCACTGGCCCCGGGCATTGCGCACCTCGGGCAGGATCATGCTGCTGGGGTGAGTCTTGATGACGGTCCCTCCAAGCCTGACGCTGAGCGAGGGCGGCGTCGCGTCGCACGGGACGAACCACACGCCCTGGGCCGCGTCTAGGACTCCTGGGGGAGTGAAGAGGCTGTTGATGGAAGCGGCCAGTTCTTTTGGAGGTGTTTTTCTGGTGTCAGTGATGGGATGAGGTCTTGTGAACCTCCGCAGAAAAGGGGTGTAATGAAAGAAAGAATGTACCGTAAGGGAACAAGTTGAGCGTCGTGCCGCTGTCCACGATAAAGGCTGGCATATTGGAGGCGCGGAGGGCGCGGCGTGAGTTGTTGAAAGCCAAGCCGTCTGGGACCACGGTATAGAAAAAGTAGTCGACCACACCGTCGACCCTGCGCAGCAATACGGCACGGTTTCGAAGCGTCAGCACCTCGTCAAGGGCTGTTGAGCCCGCATACACTATATACCGACAGCCCAGCAAGCACCCGGCAACCTGCCTTCTCGATCGGCGTCGTGGCCCAGATCCCCGTGGTCTTGGCCTGGGGCGCCACGCCGCCAAACGCGATGAAGGACTCGGACGAGTTGCGGTGCAGTGCCAGGCTGAAGACGGGGCTGTTGAGCTGCTTATTGATCGTGGTCACTAGCGGGTCGTAGGGAATCTGCCTTGCCCGGCCGTCGGGGCCTCTCGTGCCGTCAGAGCTGGCCGTGAGGCCCGGAAAGCCCAGCCCGAGGATGCCGCTGCTGATCTTGTCGCCGAACCACATGCCGTTGGTAGCGAGGGCGACCTGCTGCCGGGCCACGCTGATGTTGGCGATTTTGAGGCTGCGAGCAGACGACGATGATTCTTATCAATGAGTTTCCAAAGGGCGCTGGGGAAGACGACTTGGGCTCACTCTGTAAAGCCCATTTCTCCGTTCAGGAAAGGGCCGTCCGTGCTGCCGTACTGTACGGGCTCAGGCGTTAGACGCTGCAGCAGATCAAAGACTCTCATGTATTCGTGGGACAGAGGTAGCTTGGGGGGAGTACAAGTAACCCACGGTAATGTTGAAGACCAGGGGCGATTTACCGCCGGACAAGTCACCCCTGAACACGGGCCCGAACTCGCACGCCTCGAATGGCACGCGCTGGCGCCGCGAGTTGACGCACTCAAATCCTTTTGCAGATCAGTATCTCACCCTTGATGCATGGTGGTAGAGACTACCCCAGTCGGGCATACCAGACTTGACAAACCACGTATCACTGCTGCCAGTGTCGATGATCAGGCTGTACTCCCCGCCACCAATCCCGACAGGGGTGATGTACCTACGACACCTCCCTGTCAGCTCTGCTTTGCTTTGCCCCTTGCGAGTGGCAAAGAGAAATGCTCATTAAGCAAACACGCACTCGACTTGGTTATAAACGTTGACGGCAGATCCGACGCCCTCCGCCGCCGGCTCGTCTTCTGCCACCCGCACCTCGCGGCCCCCAATGCCGAGCTGCCGACGGCGCGCGGCGACGGGCCCCTTGGCGTCGCGCGACTTGTAGTCCGGCACGCCGTCCGTGCTCCGGAAGCCGGCTCGCGCGCCGTAGCGGACCCGGCGGTGGAGGTGCGGCGCGTCCGAGTGTGCCGCTACCGCGGGGGCGCGCCTGTCCGGCGGGAGGGCGGTGGCGGCGAGAAGGGCGGCGGTGCCCGGGCGGCGGGTGGTGAGAGAGGAGAGCGTGACTGCTATCGCTGGCTTGCGTCGACCTGAAGACGGAGGTTTTCCTCTCGCTAGAGTGTCTGTCGGGACGCGAGGCGTGCGACTCGTTCGCGAGATACGAGAAGGGTGGAATATAAGGGGCGGATTAGGAGCGGGTACACGCCTGGTCCGTGGGCGGTAATATAAGAATATCGTCCTGCCGGCGGGCGTGCCGCCTGATACGCCCGTCGCTCGTATCTATATTACCGTTACTCCCGCTCCTTTGCGGTGACTCTGGCAGTATGCTGACCCGGGGACTCTGCTTTTTGCGTATCCGACTGGAACGATGCGATGAGCTGATGCGCGGCGACCCGATTTGCGGTATATTAACCGCGGCCTTGCGGATCACGTCGCGAGCCCGGCGCGGCCGGTAGGAGGGCTCTTGGAGCCGCGTGATGTAGAAGACGGTTTTGCGTATTGGGACGCGCCGGCGACGAAAGGCTCTCGGGATTAATCCCTCGAGGGAATGCGTCGTGTGGCGCCGACGGATGAGGATGGCGTGCGGGAGGTTTCCTCTTGCGTTGGCCGCCGCGGGCCGGCCTCCGTCGCTTCGTCTAAATTGTAGGTCCGGACGATCCGGGCGGCGGGCGGTAGGGCCGGGTGCCTTGTCCGGTCCTGTCGCTGGCGGGAGAGGTGTGAGTGGAGGTGACGGAATATGCGGGATGTTGCGAAAGTGAACGTCCGGTCGGCGTTTGATGGATATATTACCTGACGATACTCCTCTTTGCTCCTGTGCCGATCGAAATCGGCCTCTGCCCGCCGCGGAATGACGAGTGCGTCGTCGGCGAGATGGCCTTTAACTTCGGCTTTTACGTAGTCGGCCGTGCGCTGGACCTAGGGGGGCTCGGGGGCTGCCGCCAACCCCGGATCGGTGTTTTCCGGTCAAGCGTGCCGGGGCTTAGACCTGTAGGCAAACTCTGTGACTGATTTTGTTCACCGTCCGGATGGCCCCTTCGGAAAGACGCCTAGCTTCGTGTCCTTATCGTAGTTGGTGACGGCTTTCTCGATCGTCAGCGTAGACGGGCACAATCCCCATCGTCGTTGGTTCGGCCCGCCTGGATAATGTCGGATGACCACCTCTATGGCCCGCTGTGTTTGCCCAGACACGAGGCGCCGAACACCAGGGCGAGACCGGGCCGGACCGCTACTTGGCCGGCGGGCAAAGCAGCCGCGTCGAGAAGAGTCGCCACGTGCGTGTTGGGGCCGCGAATGTGAATCACCGGCGGCTTGTTGTTGGTGCCTTTATCAAGTCGGTGGGTTTGCAGTTTGCCCCGCCGCCATACGTCACTGCGCGGGGTGCCAATCTTAGAGCTCTAGGTAGCTGTCGCACGCCCGGAACCAACGGCAATTCACATATCGATCAACAGAATGGCGCCCTCAGCCCAGGCGCATAGACGGTCCCACAGCCTGCTGCTCCTCCAGAAGCTGCTCAATCTGCGAGACGGCGCGAGCCCCTTGACGCTCGTCCTGGACTCTCTCGAGCAAACCGCCGCGCCGTTGATACAAGAATTCACGTCGCGAGCCAAGGTCGGTTGGGCTGCAGCTCAGCAAATCCACATGCTCTCTGCTTAACTACTTCCGTGAATTAACCTCTCCCTTCCCTGCAGATATCTCGAAACAAGGTCGTGCTCGTATCGTTCGCAACGCTAAGGAAGCCGCACAATGTCGACATCCTCATCGAAGCCCGCGGCAAGCCGCTCATGGCCCTGAGGCCACAGATCGCCGCCCACTTACCCGATGGGCAGGCAACGGGCGCGCCAGGCCAACGTAAGCTCCCCTCTACGCCATGGAACACGCCCAACCTCACTAACCAAAGCTCGAAACCAAAAAAGGCGCCCTCGTCCTAATCGACTCCCTCAACGCCCTCGCCGCATCCGCCCCGCGCCTCTTGTCCGCCTTTCTATCCACGCTCGTCACGCCCACCTCGTGCGTCGTCGGCGTCTACCACGTCGACGTACCCCTAGCCCCAGCGTCCCCGCCGTCCCTGGAGTACGGCTACGAACCCGAGCCGCTGCCCTTGCTCCGCCACCTCGCGACCGCCGTGGTGCACGTCTCGAGCCTGCACCACGCCGTCACCGCCCGCCGCGCCCGCGACCGGAGCGAGCAGGAGCCCGAGTTTGGGCTGCGCGAGGGCCGCGAGGGCGTCTTGGTCGGCCTGCGCGATCCTGCAACCGCCGCCATGGACCACGACGGCGTTGTCCTGGAGCTGGAGCTGAGGCGACGTAGCGGACGCGCCGTCTCGGAACGGTTCGTGCTCTCGGCGTCCGGGCTCGTCCTGTTGACGGATCACCCGCTGTTTGCGGCGCCACCCGTGGTCGGGGAGACGGCGGACGGGGACGGGGATGAGGATGCTCGGGGGAACGGCAACGCAGACGGCGAGATGGAGACGACCTTCAACCTGGGCCTGACGGAGAAGCAGCGGCGCGACAGGGAAGGGATCGTTATGCCTTATTTTGACGCCCAGACCGATATCGGGGGCGGCGAGGGTGGTCGGATTCTGTATGAGATGGGCAGGGAGGACGACTTTGACGACGAAGAAGATGAGATATAACTTTACGATACCCGGACATGAGCCCAAGACAACGCAAAAACAAGAGTGCCATCTTTCTTCATCCCCATATGCCCCGTATAAATGCAAACGACTCGTCTCTAAAAGGGGGTATATCTGTGCCGCAAAGTAGGAGCATCGCAAAAGAGCCAAATATTCTATCCTTCCTCAAAGCTCGTCCTTCGCTTGCTCCTCCTTCACTTGCTCGTCCTTCACCTGCTCCTCCTTCACCTTTTCGTCCTTCACTTGCTCATCCTTCACTGGCTCCTCCTTCACTGACTCCTCCTTCACAGGTTCCTTCTTCACCTGCTCGACCTTCACCTGCTCGACCTTCACCTGCTCATCCTTCACCGCCTCGCCCTTTATCTTCTGGGTCTTGCCGTCGCCGCTCAGATCATCCATGGTCATGATCTTGACCACCAGGCTCGTCCATCCGGTAAAGTGCTGCGTCCTCTGCCCCTTGCCCGTCTCCGGATTGTACTGCTCCCACGCGAAGCCCGTCTCCTCCCAGCTGTTGTAGATGGTATCGACCAAGTTCTTGCGAAGCCTGGTGTAGAGGTCCTTGGCCTTGGCCTGGTAAGGGCCCTCCCGCTTAGCCACGTTCTAAATTTGTTGCGAGGCTTGTCAGTAGCTGTTTCAGGGCCAGCCATGTCAAAAAGGAGGAATTCTCACCTCAAGTTGCACCAGAATCAAGTAGTTGATGTTGATCCAGACCGGACTCCTCCAATAGTTCTCGTTGGTGCCGTAGAGTGGGTTGTTCTTGCTCAGGCTGCGGATTCCATGAGGACTGAAGAGCTCCTCCTCGTCACCGATGAGATCCAGGAGCTTGCCGACCTTGGGGTCATCGTGTTTAAGCAGGCCAGTCAAGAAGGGGAAGAGCGAGATGTATCCCTTATGGCACACAAGCACGTGCTCCTCGAACTCGTCGATGGTGGCGTCGCAGTAGCAGCCATCCTTCTCAGACCAGTGGAGGTCATTGAGATTGCGCCTAATGGCGTTCAGGTTCTTCTCAAAGTCGTGCACTTCCTCAGGCATGCCGAGGGCGTCGGCGATATTGCCGAGTGACTTGGTCATGAGCCCCATCCACGACAGGAGATCGACGTGCAGCTCGCCGGGGTGGGGTACCAGGGCGCGCGGGTAGTCATCCAGTCCGCTGGTCAAGACGTGCAAGACGGTCCGGCCGCGCCACCGGTAGGCCTCCTTGGAAGAAAAGGCTTCACGGTCATACGACTTGACGTCTCCGGCCTGGGTCTTGCGGAACCAGTCATACTGGCGGCGGAGGAGCGGGTACAGGTTGCGCAGGAAGTCAAGCCCAACGCTTGGGTTCTCAACGTGGGCGTTGGTTAGCGAAACGCCTTGTGAGAGGTGCTCCTTGGCCGCGGGTTGGCTTCCGTTGAACTTGCGCAACCTGTCGACAAAAGTATCGACGATGAAGAAGAGCGTGGGCGGGTTCGCATAGTGCGGGTACTGCACTTGGAACTCGGCCGGAACCTTGCTGCGGGCCTCGCCGCCAAGGATCTGCTCACGGGCAATCCAGCCGTCGTCATCCATGAGATTGAACCAGCTCTTCACAATCTCCAGCGTCAGGTCCATGTCCCAATCAGCGATGGGCAGCAGGTGGAAGCCCTCGTCCCACAGGAAGCCGCGTGGGAAGAAGGGCCGAGAGGGGACGCTCGTGAATAGCGAGCTCGGCCCCTCCATCTTCTCCTGCTTGCGAGCTCTCGCCGCCTCCGCCTCCTCCCAGAAGCCCTCGTTCTCCTCGTCGTATTCGGGCGCATAGGAGCGATCCACAACCGAGTGGCCATGGAAGTAGCCGATGCCACCGATCAGGTTGGAAAACATGCTGCGCCCAAACCTCTTGTACTTGGCATCGGTGAAAGGGGCCTTGAAGTTGAAGACGTCGGAGAAGCGCTCGCCGAAGGACTCGGTGGTTGACTTAATCTCCCTCGAAATGTCGTCGCTCGTGAGCTCCTTGCCAGCCGAGGCGCTGTTGAAGATGACGTCGAACTCGAACGGCCCTTCGAAGACCTTCTGGACAATGTGGGCATTGCCGCCGCCGGCCTTGTGCGGCAGGGCGTAGACGTCCCATGGCGGAGGCGGTTTCTCGGGATCGAACTGCGAGCTGACGTTGTCGACGTGCTCCTTCAGCTGGTGAAATATGACCGGCTTGGCCTGCCAGAGATGCTCCTCGGGGAGCGTGTGGGACTGCACAATGGTCTTGTCGAGGTCACGCTGCTCCCGTAGGCTGGGCTCACCAGGAGGATGCTCGCCGGTGCCTCTAGTAACGACAAGCTTGTACTCGCCCAGAGCCTCTGACTTGCCATTAAAAACAACGTCACCGGGGAAGCCATTGGGGTCGCCGTTATCGGCGGTCTCGAGGCTGCCGAGTCCTTCCTGGGTGACGTAGAAGAAGATGCCGTACTTGGTATCGCTGATAGCATCATCACGGAGCTCGCCTTTGATCCTGGCTGCCCAGCTGCCGCCATGGGTGCCGCCGGGGATCTTCACAAACGAGGTGGTGATGTCGAGCTGGTTTCCGGCATCGTGGATGGTTTGGACGCCGCCTTTCCTGGTGTCGTACTCATCCCAGCCATAACCGGCCATGCCCTCATGCTGCTCGCAAGTGTAACGTATGCCTAAGCACGTCGACGAGAAGAATCAGCAACACACCCTCCGGGCCGGAGCTCGGGCACTGCCGGAGTACTGACTGTTCTGAACCTCGTTGTAGCTGTCGAGTTTGGACCACATGAGGCCCGTCATCAGTGACTTTGGGGCACGGGAGCGGACCCCAAAGTAGAGGTTGGGCCGGTAGGGACCCCATAGCAGGCTCTGGTTGTTCAACCGGCCGACCTCGCTGTTCAGGATCGACTCTTTGTTGGCGGCGGCACCAGCGCCGAGCTGCAGAAGGGCGAGGGACCACAGCAGCCCATCTCTCAATTGGCGCCCAATCGCCATCGCAGATGGTTTTCGGCAACGACCTGGTTCTTCCGCCGGTTATAGAGAGCTGTTGGGGAGCTATGTTGCTTCTGAACCAGGCGTGATTGCAACGGAGGGGGCTGCCAGTTTCTTCCCCCGTGTCTTTGATGCGCGGGCGAAGTGACCACGTTTGAAATGTGAGGCGTGGTGGAACAGGGGTAGCTCCCCCCGTAGCTTCCCGGGCCTTGGGGTAGTGGGGCAAACGGTTTGACGCCCCTGGAGCGGAGTTTGATGGTGGCGGCAGGGATCAAGTCCACGTTGGCTGACGTATTGCGCTAGCTGCCATATTGATCTATATGGGAGTAGCTTCATATGCGCTCGGCTCCCAGAAATACAGGGGAGACGCAAGACCGCGTGGCATTCACTCCAATAATATTGTAAAGCAAAAAATGCACATCGACTGCTAGCAAAAACAATCCGTATCCAACTCCAAACACCATGCCAGACGTAGCAAGAAAACTGGATATGAATCCAAAGGCCGCCGCCACCTGGAAGCGATCCTGCCGCACTGTTGCTCGTGCAAACGTCCTGATGGTAGCAGTCTTGCTTGTGACCGCCTACCTGCTCGGACTGAGCGGCCTGTTGAACCCTCCCTGGCGGTTCATGTACTGCCTGTACTCAGTCTTCTTCTCCTTCCTGACTCCGCCAACGTTGTTTCCAATAATCTTTGTGTTCTTCGTAGTGCCGAAGCCTCCGAAGCCCATCATGGCCTGCATGGCCGCCATACCGTCGTCGTCCACCTCCAGGTCATCATCCTCCGCGTCGCCGCCGCCCCCCATGGGCGTGTCCTCGCCTGTTCCGCTGCCGTGGCGCTGTTGCCTCGACGCGGAACCGCGCTCCTGGTCGCCATTGTCGTTGGCGCCAACTTTGAAAGACAGGGGTGCCGACTTCTCCGCCGCGCCGCCGACGGCACCGTTCTTAGACCGCGTCGGCAGGCTGCTTTCCTTGATGTCGTTGTCCCTACGGTTCCTAGTGGCTAAGCTAGGACTTGCGCTGCGCCGTGGAGAACCGGAGCGGCGGCGGTCGTCATCGCGAAGGCGGTCTTTGGAGGCAATTCACTATGTCAGCATCTGATCATTGCCTTCTTTCCTAGCAAAATCATCCTTGCAAGAATCGGCGGCGAAGCGGACGTAGCTCACCTCCTCTATGGCCATGATCACGGTCACGGTCCTCGCGACCGCCCCGGCGCTGTGAGTCCCAATCCCTATCTCGATCCCGTTCTCTATCCCGATCGCCCTTGTCCCGGAGCCGGTCTGCGTCGCGTTGCCCACGAGGCGGCTCGCGGCCCGCGTCGCGTCGCCGATCACGGTAGGACCCGCCGCGGTCGCAGCCTGGTGACCTGGAGCGAGATCTGTAGCGCCGGTTGCGGTCGTAATCACGATCCCGGTCGCGGTCGTAGTCGTCGTCTCTCCGCCGAGGATGGTCGCTACCGCGATCCCGTCTATCCCTATGCCCGTCCGGTTCACCACGGCCGCCACGGTATCCGCCGGCGTCGTCTCTGCCGTCATCGCGACGGTACTGTTTGCCGCCTGCCATGGTCGCTTATTTCGGCGGAGGCAAAAGGTCCGGGATTATCGTCGCGCGCGAGTAAAGCGCGCGGTGCGTATCAAATGACGTTGCGTGGCGCGGATCACTTGGTTCCAAGGCTGTCGCTCAAGTTTGCTGCGTAATTGGGCGCAAACTCGTCAGGCTGGCGCATTCGGAAAGTGCTGAGCAAATCGCGCCCAGTGCAGCGGAAAACTGCGGCTGAATTGAGGCAACGAATGACATAGGTGTGCCGAAGGTTCCAGCTTGCCACTCCACTGTGCTTGCTGGCCGGGTGACTCCGAGGCAGAATTGGCAGTGGGTCCAAAGCGGTCAACCCATTTTGATTTGGCAAAGAGAGGGTGCACGGACCATTTCAGAACTATAAAGGGCCGCTTCCCGCCCGCGTCCTTTGAAATATTTCTTTCTCCTTTCTTCTCCATCTTGGTGCATGGGCTTTACGCATGCCAGTGAGGATTCGTCCGAGGCTGTGTTTTTGCTAGTTGAAAACTACTACATGACCACTCCAAGTGGACTTCGGTCCGCTTGGGAATTTTTGGCACATAACCTCCTTTGGAGATCTTTCTCATTGCAGCCGTTGCCTTGCGCAGCGCTGCGAAGAGGAACGAAGCACGCATCGCGCCGGCGACCTGGTCGTGAAGCCTGCTCACCGCTCGCATCGACCCTTTCCCTCGACCTTCGTAGAGCTTCGCCGATGACTGTCCCTCCCAGCACCTGTCGTCCCTCGCGGATGGATTCCCGTCAATTTCTTCACATTAGCGTTATGATGGTAGCCTAAATGACTGATGCGCACTCGGGTTCCTTCGCCACGCGCCTGACAGCCGCGAAATGGATGAATCCTTCCCGATGCACGGCGAGCAGCAGGCGACTGGACTTGTGACACGTCCTGTGAAAATCATTTCTGTCCCAGCTCTGGTTCCTAGGCTTAGGCTCCCATCCTGATACGCACGAGGCAATCAGGATCTTCTTCGCGAGCTTCGTCGTCCCAACAGCGAGAACTTCAAGCTAAAATATTCGACGACTGCCTTCGATTGCAAACGTGTGATGGTCCAGCCCCCAAGTAGACGCAGCCTGTCGTCGCCACCCAGACCCTAGGAGCGCTCCGAGCCGTCCCAAGTGTTCATAAAAACCTGTCCCCGTGTTCCGGCGTGACTACAAGGTACATAATAAGCTTGGTCACTTTTTGACCGTCCTGGCACCTCTAGACGCTACTCGAGCGACCACTCCCTCATAAAACTTTCTGAATGAGCTCCAGAACATCGAAGAAAGTCTCCCTGTCGGCCTCAGCCTTTCGCAAGCCCAGCCCAAGAATCAAGGTGCGCTTCTCATCTGGGTTCTTCATCGACATAAAGTTTGCTATTTGTGCGGCGTAGAGATGGCCGATAGTCTCGCGATCATCGCTGCCTGCCCCGAGCAGTGTTGTGGCCGTCAGGTGAGCGGGCGGCAGGGAGCCGATGTTGGTTCTTGGTAGGGCCATCTCAACCATGGCCGCGGACGGTGCTGCAAGTTGTACTTGGACCTGGACCTACGGCTTTAGCAGGAGCGCCCATGAGCTCTGTTTGAACTGCCATACATACCCACTGTGCGAGGCGACCCTCCTGTGATAGCGTGACCATGATCTTATCCGAGAACGACATTGAGGAGGCTTCGGTTGAGATGCCGCCGACTGTCCCTGTTGCGACTTTATGGGGCGCGGGGAACACATCTTCCCTTAGACCTTCCCCTTCCATTGTAACGATTTGAAAGTCTGAGTATATGTGTTCTCGCCTCTTTCCGCGATGCTCTGCTGGACAGGGGATGCGGCCTTGGGGTGGCTTGGTCCACAGGATCGAGGATTCTGCTGAAAACACTCAGGGATAGAAGGACAGGCTCTCCTAGAGAACACTAGCGTTCAAAAGACATATCCGTGGGAATTAGAACCAAGCAAAGGAGCAGAAGCATCAAGCGGCCTTGGCGCGAAACTGGCTCCCGAGCTCAAACCTGCGGAGGCATCATCGCTGGGGCGTGTAACCCCCACCTGAGCATCTGCCCCACTGCGATCGCCAGGAAAATGCGGCAGAATTTTAAAGGCGGTCAAAATTTCATTTTCAATCCGTCAGGGCCAGCCGCTGAATGCTTTCTTGTTCCTTATTTGCATATTCTCGCCGGGGAGTCTTTGTAAAAAGAGGATCTGGAACCAATTGAGGCCCTAGATCTTGTTATACGGCTGTCATCGAAAATGCCGCCAAAATTTGTGCCACGCCAAAGGAAAAGGAAGGTCCTAGACCGGGAGAGGGCAGCTCACAAACAGCAGGTGGGCGATGAGGCCCAGGACGGGGAGGCCGTTGCTGGCGGGTCCAACGAAACGGCCAAACTCAAGGCACAACTTAGGAGCCGGGGCGGCACCGTCAGCGGCAAGAAGGCGAAGCGCTTGGAGAAGTATATCGAGCAGAAGCTCAAGAAGGATGAAAACCGCGCGCTTCTAGCCCAGCTCGCCGCCCACAAGATCGACACCAGTCTCTTCTCCAGCAGCCGCTCGATCGGTCACACCAAGCAGACCAAGCGGCAGGCACTGAGCCAAGCCCTCAGAGAGGAGCGCGCCGGTCTTCCCCTCGGGGAGGCCGCCAGAGAGGAGCTGCTTTACGAGAGGCGTACAGAACCTGAGCTTGAGGATGGCGACAGCGAAGACGAAGCCTCAACGTCTGAGGACGCCGACCGACTGACCGCCGAAGCCCCCAAGCCTCCTGTGGCGGCGAGTATCTCTGGCACGGTTGGGAGTACCGCAATCGCTGCTGGATCCGGCCTGAAACGCCCACTCGAGGTTGATGACGACGGCCGTCCGGTGCTTCAAAAACGACAGAAGCGAGGAGGCGTGAAATCGAAAATAGTCATTGCGCAACCGCCTGTTCAAGAGTCCGAAGACGAGGATGACGAAGACGAATGGGGTGGGTTTAGCACGGACAACGACAGCTCCAAGGGGAGCGATGACGAGTCTATCGCGGGCGATCAAGACGAAGATTTGGAGCAGGAAGGAAGCGAATCTGGGTCAGCCGAAGAGAGTCAGGAGGGCGCCGATGATGGTAGTGACGATGATCACGACGGCGACAGCAGCGACGACGACAGCGATGAAGAGTCTGATGCGGGGTCTGACGGTGGCGATGGCAATAATCTTGAGGAGAGACGATCCGCATTCAAGGCTTGGGCACGCGCACAACGGAATGAGGCCCTGGGATACAAACCAGCAGAACCAGGGTCGAGCGTGCTCGAGATTCCCAGACCAGAAAATTTCAAGCCACGGCCCATGGAGCAGGACCCTCTCCCTCTAGAGCTTCAGCCAACCAAGAGCACGGACCGCAAGGCTTTTAGTGTTGCGGTTGTTCGCACTCCCGAAATCCAGGAGGCACGTCTCAAGCTGCCTGTGGTTGCTGAGGAGCAGAGGATAATGGAGGCAATTCACAATAACGACATTGTCGTCATATGTGGTGCCACCGGTTCGGGAAAGACTACACAGGTCCCTCAGTTTCTGTTCGAGGCGGGTTACGGATGTCCGGACTCGCCGACCCCAGGGATGATCGGAATCACACAGCCCAGGAGGGTCGCAGCCGTGAGCATGTCCAACAGGGTTGCCCAGGAGCTCGGGGACCATTCCCAGGCGGTTGGCTACCAGATTCGCTTCGAGGGCACGGTCAAGGCAGGCACCGCAGTCAAGTTCATGACCGATGGTGTTCTGCTCCGGGAGATTGCTCAAGATCTGTCACTCCGCAAGTACTCGGCAATCATTGTCGACGAGGCCCACGAGAGGAGCGTGAATACGGATATCCTGATCGGGATGCTGAGCCGTATCATCAAGCTCAGGGTAGAGATGGCGCAAGAGGATCCAGCAGTCAAGCCACTGAAACTCATCATCATGTCCGCTACACTGCGGATCGAGGAGCTTACCGAAAATCCCAACCTTTTCCCGGCGCCGCCTCCTGTTCTTGAAGTCGAGGGAAGACAGTTTCCTGTCACCACCCACTTCGCCAGAAGGACGCACCACGACTACATCGAGGAAGCATTCAACAAGATCAGCAGGGGTCACAAAAAGCTACCGCCCGGAGGCATGCTCGTCTTCTTGACGGGTCAGAACGAGATTGCCCAACTCAGCAAGCGGTTGAAACTCGCATTCAACGGAGTCAACTCGGTAACCGGGCCTCAGGTCAGGATATCAACACAGGAGGCCCCGATGGAGGCCGAGGATGTTGATTTTGGTGACGTGGATGATACAAAGCCCGATGACTTTGTTGATGAAGATGAGGAAGCGGACCAAGGCGAGGACAACGAAGAGGAGTTCAAGGTCGAGGATGGGGAGTCGGGCACTGGGCCGACGCGCATGCACGTACTCCCTCTCTATTCGTTACTGCCGACCAAAGAGCAGATGCGCGTCTTCGAGCCTCCCCCTGAAGGCAGTCGGCTTGTCATCCTAGCAACGAACGTGGCAGAGACAAGTCTGACGATTCCTGGAATTCGTTACGTCTTTGACTGTGGCAGGTCCAAGGAGCGCAAGTACGACCAGTTGACGGGTGTGCAGAGTTTCGAGGTTGGCTGGATCAGCAAGGCGAGCGCGAGCCAGCGAGCCGGCAGAGCTGGCCGTACTGGTCCGGGCCACTGCTACAGACTCTACTCGTCCGCGGTATACGAGCGGGATTTCCCCGAGTTCGCATTGCCAGAACTGCTGCGTACATCTCTGGAAGGAGTGGTGCTGCAGCTCAAGGCCATGAACCTCCAGCATGTCGTCAACTTCCCCTTCCCTACGCCGCCAGACCGACACAGTCTGGTCAAGGCCGAGAGGCTCCTTGCCTATTTGTCGGCGGTCTCGAGCGAAGGACGGGTGACGCAGGTCGGCCACACAATGTCGATATTCCCCCTGTCACCCCGTTTCTCTCGCATTCTCCTGGTCGGACACCAGCACGACTGCCTCCCTTACACAATCGCTTTGGTAGCTGCTCTTTCCGCCGCCGAGATCTTCATCCCCGAGAGCCAGGCCATACCAGCTGCTGCAGCGCAAGAGGAGGGCGTCGTGCGCACCAACGAAGATGTCCAGGCGGAGAATAGGCAGGCCAACGTGCGACGGGCCTTCAATGCAGTGCACAAAAACTTTTGCTCTCTCGACGACAAATCCGACGCAATCAAGATGCTCCAAGTCCTCGGGGAATTTGCGCACGAACCCACGGAGCAGTGGTGCGAGAGCCATTTTGTCAGGTTCAAGGTGCTGAAGGAAGCCCAGAAGCTGCGGCAGCAGATTGTACAGCTCCTCAAGACCAACATCCCTGCATTTGCCAACATCACGTTCCAGGACAAGCTGGACGCGCCGAGCGCGAAGCAAGTCAAGGCACTCAAGCAGATGGTGGCTGCCGGCTTCACCGATCGGGTAGCCATCCGCGCAGACAAGGCTCCCAACCCGCCGGAGCTGTGGCGCAAACCGAGGCGGGCCATTGACGTGCCATATATTCCCCTGTCGCCCCTGGCCGTCGACGGCAAGCCTGCGAGCGACGAGGAGAAGCTCGTCTATATCCACCCCGAGTCACCTCTCGCCCACCTCAGCAGAGACGAGTGCCCCGACTACATCGTCTACTCGTACCTTCAGAAAGCGACGTCATCCCCTGGAGACGAGGAGGGTGGCAAGAAAGCCAAGACGAGAATGCACTCGCTGACAGACATCAGCGGCGGGGTTCTCGCAGCATTGGCCAAGGGTACGCCGCTCGTCAGCTACGGGAAGCCAGTCAAGGTGGTCAGTGACGATGGGAAGAGCCGAGAGTGTTGGGTTGTGCCTTATCTCCGGGCAGAAGGCACCGGGGGGATGGGCTGGCCGCTGCCGATGCAGAAGGTGAAGCAGCGGAAGACGGCCGGCAGTTGGGTGGTCGAGTAGACTCCGCTTCCGGGTGTTCACCAATTTTGGGCATATGTCGTTGATCATTACCACCGCTAAAGTGTGAGGCATGTGCATGAAGCAAGTGGAAATTGCAGGAGAGCTGGGGCGGGAAGCCTCCCGTTGCGTCGATCTACTTATACGTACCATGCACAGATAGACGGATAACGTGAGCTATTTCTGGTACATGGAGACACCATTTTTGGATAGCCATCGTCATAACTGTCCGAAACGGGTTTGACGTGAGCCAGGTGGCTTTATTAGTATGGAAACAAGCGGCGGTGTTTGTTGGCACCCTTGTCGCTTCGGCCTGCAAGTGGCACAAAAACTCAGGAAGGAAGCGAAATGGGAACAATACGTGGCAAGGAAAAAGATACAGGATACAGAAACAGTTGGAGCAAGGGCGTCTCTTTTGCGAGGTTCTAATTAGGACCACCAGCAACGTGTGCTGCCCTGTCATTCCCGCCGCTGCCGCCCTAGATCCAGCCACCCGATTCCCTCCCTAATGGATCATCTCGGCTCTGGATTGCATCTGTCTCGGACGATCGCCCGAAAACAAAGTCATTATAGATGCAAGGGAGCAAAGTCATATGCTTCCCAACCCGGCGCCCAAAACAGGCTTGGGACCGAGCGAACCTTCTTGAACACCTATTGGCACTAGCGGGGAAAGGGCGACAGCAACCGAAGCAGGAGCTTCCCACGGAAGGATAAAGACGGGGGCACAGGATCGAGAGTGCGAGGATGGACAACACCACGCACGTTAATGTCAATCACTCGTGGGCGATGAGAGGTTTAGATCACCAAACAAAACATCCTTCATCGAGAGAGTGTATCGTCACACCCGTTTCGGTATTGTGTACCTACCTATTTAACGGGCATTTTTGTTTTCATATTTTTTTTCCCTCTTCCGCTTTCATTCCCGTCGTCGCCGTTGTTTTATGAATGCCTGTCTCGACGACAACCATGTCCACCACGAGCTCCACGACGTCGGGCGAGATGTCCCTCTTCCCCGGTGTCGCGGTCATCACGGGGGCCGCCTCGGGTATGTGCAGCTTGAGATGCTGTAGCGAGGTTCCATCGAATCGATCATCAGCCTGGAAGACGGCAACAACCAACCTACACCACCCAACCGAACTCCTCATGCTAACTGATATCGATGGCCGTCGACAGGTATCGGACGGCAGTGCGCCATAGCGTTCGCCAGAGAGGGCTGCTCCCGGATCGCGCTCCTCGATAGGGACGAGGACGGCATGTCGGAGACGTCGCGCCTGTGCAAGATGAGCGCGGCCCACAACGTGAGCACCTTCACCATCCCCTGCGACGTCCGCATCGAGAGCGACGTCGCCGCGTGTCTGGACGAGATCATTGAGGAGTGGGAGAGGATAGACTATGCTGTCAACTCTGCAAGTGCGTTTTTATCTTTTTTTCTCTACCCACCCTCGGCCAAGTAACGGCAATGTGTGGATATTCATATGCATGCAGTATTAACAACACGGTCGGTCTCTTTTTAGGCGTCTATTTCCCCGGCTCGTCGCACAGGATCTCGCCCGAGGAGTTCGACAGGGCCATGAGCATCAACTGCAGGGGCACCATGATCTCGTCGCGGGAGGAGATCTCGCGCATGCTGCGGCAGGACCCCCTTGGGACGCACGACGGCCGCGAAGGGAACAGGGGCGTCATCGTGAACATCTGTAGCTCCGGTGGGATCGCGTCGAGGCCTAGCTGTCGTGCGTGCTTCCTCTCTTCTCCGCTCTCACTCTCACACTCTCCATTCTCCCATCTATTTCCCCTGGAGAAAAAGAGCCGTTGGCTTTCGTGCAGCACGCAGGCGTCGCTGACAAACAGGAGCTCGTCGGTATACAGCAGCCTATGCCGCATCGAGGGCCGCCATAATAAGCCTGACCCGCGCCGATGCTCTCGATGTGAGTTATCCCTAGGCCTGGCGTATATGGTGATGGTGGAGGAACACATACTCCCTTTTGATAGACGAAAGACCCGTTCTGACCGGCCGATGATGCGCGCAGTATGCGAAGAACAACATCCGCATCAATTGCGTGTGCCCCGGCGTTATCGAGTGCGTCCCCGTGCCCCTATTCTGCAAGTCCCATGGGCTGCCTGGCTAACACTGAGTGGTATAAAACCCCCATGGCTGATCACTAGCATATCGGCCGAGATTCCCCATGACGACGAGTTCGTATCCGGCACTCCGATGAAAAGAGTAGGCACCTCCCAAGAGGTCGCCGATGCTGTGCTTTTCCTGTGCAGCTCAAAGGCGACGTTTGTTCACGGGGTAACTCTTGTAAGTCGTCGTTCCCTTGTTGTTTCTTGGCTCTGAACCTTGGTTGGTTCATCGGGACACACCTTCTGGGGCTGACAATGTAACCTGCGGATACAGCCGGTGGACGGTGGCTATACGGCCTGCTAAAGCATTTGGGATCGGGGAGCATTGCTGGAGTTGGACACACCAAGAAGATGACCCCTTTTTTGGTGCAAGGAGCTAGGTGTTGGTTGCATGCTGCTTATTGGGTTTTCCTTTTGTGTCTACTCCAACTTCTATTGCCCAAGGGTATCATAAACAAGCCAGAGAAAGCCCGAATGCGGGCCCATAAATACCGCTGGTAAGAAATACAGAAAAAAAAAAACCAAACCAACCTACTCACTGACCAGCGCCGCCGACAGGCACGTCGTCTGTCTGCGTGCCGATATCGCGACCTTCTGCTTCCCGCTTCCGCCGCATATCCTTCCTCAACCGCTTAGCCTTTTTTGGCCGCTTGGAGCCGTTCTCCTAGGACGGCGTTGTACCGCCGCCTTTGCTCTTGCGCCTCTTGGGCTTGGGCGGCCCGCCTGCCTTGCCCGCCTTCTCGGGCTTGGCGTCCTTGCCGAGGGGGCTGTTGTCCGGCAGGGTCTTGAGCACGGGGAGCGCGACGCCGGCGCCGCCGGGCCCGCCGATGACGGGCACGGTGAGCTTCATGTCCTTGCGGCCCGTGGACGACAGGTGGAACTCGCCGGGCTTGCCCGTGATGGGGTTCTCGTCCATGTACTCGCCGCCGTAGCGCGCGTGGATGGCGAAGGACTCCTCGGCCATGCGCGCGTCGGGCGCCGACCGCTCCGTCCTAGCCGACGGCGGCGGCCTGGACGCGGCGCTTGTGCCTGCCGCCGAGGTCAAGCTGTCGGGCATCGGCGTCGGCTCCTTGGACTCCATGCCGCGGGGCCGCGGGGCCGCGGTGGGCGCGGCGGGGGTGGCGTAGCCGTGGCCCAGGGCCGGGGTCCACGTTTGTATGGTCGAGATGGAGGGGAAGAGTTTGCTTATGGCGGAGGATATTGTGGCCTGGCGCGATGTGCCGTTGATTAGCTATCGCTTTGCACAACACTGTTCAACAAAACCCAAAGGACCGAGGACAGACTCACGATGCGGGAGCTCAACACGTCGGACAGCGACGGGGCCATGTAGATGTTCTCACCCATGACAAAGTAGTCGGCGTGGACCTCGAGCTCGTCGGGCAGCGGGGTGCCGTCTGCGGCCTTGACCTTCTTCCGGGTCTGCTTGCGGATGACCCAGACTCCCGTGCCGGCGCCGGGCCCCGTCTCGGCGGGCTCCTGGGCGACCATGTACTCGAGCCCGGCCATCTCGCGCAGGCGGCCCTCGAAGGCCTCGCGGGTGGCGACGATGTGCAGCATGGACTGGTTGCGCACGGCCTGGTTGAAGACGACGGCGTTGTTGGACGTGCGGTCGAAGAAGGGCGACTCGGCAAAGTAGTAGAGCACCGAGTTGGAGTGGACGCCCTGGAAGTTGACCACCGACTGCGGCGAGCTCCATTGGATCTCGTCCAGCAGCGGCTCCGTCTTGTTGTCCATGGTGGCGGCGGCGGTCGATCGGCCCTTGTCGCGACACCTGGGGCAGACGGCAGACGAACGGGTTTGACAATGGCAGGTGGTGTATCAAGGTCGCGATCTAATCAATGGCTTGAAAGGTGTCGGAGACAGTACCGTGCCGAGTAGCCTTGAGGCTAATTCAGCGGGGGTGTCCTGCGCGCGTAGCGGGCCTGGCCCCTGATGGACCCACCAACACCACTGACGTATTCTAGGTTGAGCCGCGTCGCATCCATGTTCGGGTCGTCGCTGGGAGTCAATTCAAACGTTGATTGAAGCATCTCAAAAGCTCCCAAACGCGCAAACCGCATCACAACGAAAATCGCCCAACCGTCATTCCGCGGCGCACCTGGCCACTACGTGCGCCCGAGCAAGCAGTCATACTTCGGGATAGCCGATTAACAGCCGAACAAATCATCGCAGCGCGGCCATGGATCTCCTGTCTACTGTCCGCAAGTCGGGCTCGCGCGGAGGCGTCAACTTCAGCTGGGAGGATGTCGCAACATCGTCGCACCGAGAGAACTACTTAGGACACAGTGTCATGGCCCCGGTCGGCCGCTGGCAACAGGGACGCGACCTAACCTGGTACGCGAAGGCAGATCCGTCGGCGGCAGCGGCGGGCAGCGGTGACGGAGAGACAGACGAGGAACGGAGAGCGCGGGAGAGGCGCGAGGAGCTACGCAAGATCAAGGAGGCCGAAGAGGACGCCCTTGCGCGGGCGCTCGGGCTGCCCGTGCCGCAGCGAGATGTCTCGGGCGCCAACGCCGTCGAGGTGGCGCCGGCCCGGGCACTGGGCGGCGCGGCGGGTAGCGATGGAGGTGCGGGAAAGCCAAAGGACGGAGCCGTCGACGATAAAACGGCACCCGAGACGCGAGTGAGCCGGCGCAGAGACGACGGCAGCCGTTCTAAGGAGCACCGAGATGAGGATCGACATCATCACCGCCGGCGGAGACACCGCGATAGGAGCCGCAGCCCGGATTCCCGCCGCGATAGGCATTCAAGGCGGAGAGACGACGATGGTGCAGAGCGCGCACACCATGATCATGACCACCACAAGAGGAGGAGCCGCAGTCGTAGCCGCGAACGCGACCGCGAGCGAGGCGACCGAGATCGAGAGCGGGGCCGCCGCAACGACAATAGCGACCGTCCAAGGCCTCGAGAGGATACTGCGACAGGTGGCGGTCGCCACAGGAAGGAGAGGAGACACAGAAGTCGGAGTGGCAACCGGGACAGATCAAGATCCCCGCGGAGGCGACAGAGCCGGAGCCCACGGAGGCGCCGGGACAAGGAGGAGCACACACGGAGGGAGAGAGACTCGTGATTTTTTTTTTCCCTCTCCATTCTTTTCTCTACCTGCCATGGCTGTGAGGATGATGGCCTAGGCTATGTGTCACTGGTAGGCATGATCAACGGAAGCGGTTGTTAGTATCGGCGCATCCTGATCAATAATTTCGGAATTTTTACACTCTTCCGTAACATTGGCGTTCGGTCTCGAACGTTGTATGCCCTGCAGCCTGTTCGGTTCGGTGCATTCCGATGCAAGCGGGCACACTGCGGGTTGCCCGCATGCATTTGTGCCAATTGCGCTGCCGCTCCGACGCAGGAGGCGGTGTCAATCATGAGGCTCGTGCATGCGGCCAGGCGGGACCCACTCCTGCAAAGTGACACCTGGAGCAGACTGCAGCAGGCAGGGAGGGCGGAGGCTGATGCAGCGGAGCGAGGCGGTTTCGCATTGGATCGGAACCACCTACAACAGCCAGCCGAGAAAGCCGCCGTTGGTTCACAGCAGCGACGCCGTTTCTTTGTATTTCCGTCGGGCTGGTCTCCCATCGACGATTGGCGTCTGCATGCTTACCGCCAAGTACACCTGTAATAACCTAAAAAATCCCTGCACCTTCCTGCCACTCCCAGGCTGCCCAACGTTGCGTGTTCTTCTCGCCACAGCGGCCAAATCGACCCGCCACCTTCTCGACGCCCTCTCTAGCCGCCCAGCTGAAACAGTATAGCCAAGCACTAAAACCCGGCGCCTCTTTGCCTTGGAAACAGACTATCCGCGGATCGTACGAGGCGGCAGTAAACAAATCTAGCCTCATCCGCGGATGGCAGAACTCTCCTCAGGGCTGTCTCGATTTCTACACCGCAACAACCATCGCCGCTCCCTTTAGCCCCGACCACTCCACTGCCCAAGCGGCAGGAAACAGCCCGCTAGCAGACGAGCCGACTCATCACTCCACCTCCGATGATGCTTGCAGCGACCAGCACAACGGCCGATCTGAATACCGAAACTTCCATCTCGAGGCGAGGATGGACTACGCAAAGCTGCGGGATGCGGCTCTCCAGCACGGCGAGGACGAGGAGGCCGTCACCGTCGACACCCGCGCCCTGATCGACAAGGTCCTTGCCAGGTACTCGGGCGAGTGGACCACGCTCCGAGAGCTCATCCAGAATGCCGCCGACGCCCAGGCCACATCAGTCAAGGTCAAGTGGGAAACCCACCCCTCGACCACGGTCCCACTTCCCCAGACCACGAACCAGACGGAGCTGCTCAAGCACGTCATCACCAACCATACCCTCAGGCGACTGCTCGTTACCAACGATGGCCAGCCCTTCACCAAGACCGACTGGGCCCGCCTGAAGCGTATCGCCGAAGGCAATCCCGATGAGACCAAGATCGGCGCCTTTGGCGTCGGCTTCTACAGCGTCTTTGCCGACTGCGAGGAGCCCTTCATCAGCTCCGGCAACGAGGCCATGGCTTTCTACTGGAAGGGGAACGCCCTCTTCACGCGCAAGCTGATGCTGCCCCAGGACCAGAGTACCTCCGACACCACCTTCGTTCTGGACTACAGGAATTCGACCACCGCCCTGCCGAACCTCCTGTCGGTCGGGCAGTTCCTCGCGACCAGCCTGACGTTTGTAGCCCTGCAAAATATCGAGTTTTGGATAGACGACTGGATGATATTGAAGCTGCAAAAGAAGACGTCGCCCAGCGTGGACGTTCCCATCCCGCGCGACCTTGAGGCCACCACCCAGGAGCGCCTCATGAAGATTGCCAGGGTTGACCGGGTCAGCACCCAGATCGATGCGACGACCATGCGCGCCATAGGCTGGAAGCCCAAGGTCGGAACCATATCAAAGCTGACCGAGACCTACGGCCTAGGAAGCGCGGAGATGGGCAGCTCGCTGAGGGGCTTCTTCTCCAGGCTCACCTCGAGCTCTTCCCAAAGCGCGCTCAAGGCCAAGGCGGCCAAAGAAGAGAAGGCGGCGCCCGAGATCACCACCGAGGACCTGACTGCGACCACAACTTCGAGCATATTCCTCAGGGTCACATCGGCAGCCGTCACGACGAGCGTACAGGCATCATTTGCCACCGAGCTTGAGCGTGCCACCAAGAAGCCGCCGCCGAAAACAACCAAGCTCGCCATACTGACCTCATCGTACGATGAAAGCCAAGCCACACAGAGCTCCATGGATGCCTCCGCGGGCTCCGCCGACGTCTTTGCCTCTGTCCTGCCCACCAAGAAGCCTGGCGGCAAGATCTTCATCGGGTTTCCAACCGCGCAGACCACTGGCGGTGGCATGCACATCTCGGCGCCGTCCGTGATCCCGACGGTGGAGCGTGAGGCCATTGATCTCAACGCCCGATGGGTCCGAACCTGGAACATGGAGATGCTGCGTGCCGCCGGAATCATGACGCGGCTGGCCTTCTCGGTCGAGATGGCGGATCTGAACGACAAGTTCCAGAGGGCTGTGGTGGCTGCTGGCAAGGGCGGCAAAGTCTCGGCCGCCGACGTGGCAAAGTTCACCCCCGAGGCGATACACATCCTGAACACGTACAGCTTCAAAGATTCGACTCCCAGCGCTAATGTCGGGCAGCTTATCGAGAGCTCGTTCTGGACCGCGTTTAAGAAGGCGTCCATCGAGGTCTTCTCCAGCGGGGGTGTGCTTCCTTCGACAAAGGTGCGCGTGGGCTCTGTCGAGCTTGGGAAGTTCGTCAATGACATACCCATCATAATCACGGAGATGGAGGACCAACCATTCATCAGGAAACTGCATGATTTTGGCCTGATAGAGGATATCACGATTAAGGATATTCGGCAGGAACTTGAGGCCAAAGCCCTCAACAGGGACCAGCTTGTCCATTTCCTTGCTTGGGCCGGGAAGGCCGCCGTCTCGGGCGAACTGGACATGCGCAGCAGACAGGCTCTGCTCGATGTTGCTGTCGCGACCATCGGCGACAGCGAGGATCAGGGTGAAATCATCGCTCTCTCTAGCATCACGAGCTATCTAAGTGCTAACAAGATCCCGGCGAGCCTGCCGCTCCCGCCCACTACTCTCCCCTACTCCCTGACTGTCAACATCCCACAGGCCAATCTGCAGGCCCTGGGATGGCGTACGCTGGAGATCGTCCCTTGGCTGAGGTTTCTCATCGACAGCGCCGGGAGCAAAGGCGATGAGCACAACATCACCAGATCGGAAAAGTTCGCCGTGCAGGTCCTCACTGTGCTGTCCAAGAACTGGGACAATCTAAGCCCTGGCGACAGGACCGCGGTTGTTTCCGGCTTGCAGGATAAGACCGTCGTGCCGACCAAGGTCGGGATGAAGAGGCCAGCCGAGTCCTTCTTCACCTCGGTCAAGCTCTTCGATGATCTCCCCACCATACAAGGGTGCCAGTCCGTCAAGGAGAAGTTCTTGGTAGCGATTGGCGTGCGCAAGACCCTGGATCTCGAGACCATCTTTACCCGTCTGCTTTCCCCTCAACGCGAGGGCGCTGTCAGGTGGAGTCACATGGAGCTCATCAAATACCTGGCCTCGGTTCGTGACGACATTCCTTCAGATGATATGAAACGCCTCAAGGAGTCGCGCATCTGCCCCCGAGAGGCCGGGCCGCCGGGCATGGAGGCAACAAAGGGCTCCAACCAGCTGTTCAAGGTCTCTGAGCTCTTCGAGCCCAACGACGCGCTGCGGGCCCTCCACTTGCCGATTCTCCACTGGCCTGGCCCCCCGGGGAGCTTCAGGCCCAGCGGTGTTGAGGCGCGCTTCCTCGCTAGCCTAGGCCTTCGCCCTCACCCAGCCGTGCCCGAGCTTGTGGATATGATGGCGTCGGAGGACCCGGCCATGAGGACCCAAGCGAGGACTTACTTCATCGCCAACCACCACATCAACAACTATGCCCCGTTCAATATTGCGGCAACCAAGAAGGCTATCCTTCCCATCCAAGGGAACGAGAAGCTGCTCGTGACACCAAGCGAGTGCTACGTCGACAACGGAGCTGCCGTTCTAGGCTTCAACGTGCTTGAGAAGAGCCTTCAGGTCCATGCGAACAAGTTCGGCGTTGCTCGGGATCCTCCCATCACAATCTGCGTCAACAAGCTGATCGCCAAGCCGCCCCAGGATCAAGCATCGGCAGTGACCTTGTTCAGATACTTTGCCACGCGCCTGAGTGATCTCCACGAGAGCAGCCTCGCGAAGCTCAGGGATGCGCCTCTGGTGCCGGTCACAAGGATCTCGCGGGGATACAGCGGCGGGAAGGAGTCCACCAAGTCGACAATCCTGATGAAGCCGTCAAGCTGCTACCTGGGGAGCTCGTCCACCTACAGCGATATCTTCGATTTTGTGGACTTCGGCTCGGATGCAAACGCATTCTTGTTCAAGTGTGGTGCGAAGAGCGAGCCCACCAAGGTCGAGATCGCCCGTTTGGCGTGCAGCGAGCCAGCGCGTCTGCTGAGTATCCTCCAGAGCCCCGAGAAGTACCTGAGCTTGCTCCGGACCCTGGCCGACGAGATGAGCGTCCTCAAGAAGGACAGGGAGCTCTGGGCCAAGATGAAAACTTCAGCGTTCCTGCTTGCGTCCCGAGAGATAGTGGCCCCCAAAGCGCCAGGAGCCGACCCAGACGAGGACGAGGCGCCCATTAAGCAATACCAGCTGGCAGCCCCGAACCAGATCGTGATCCTGGACGACTACATCAGCTACCGTCTCTTCAAGGACTCGCTGGTGTGTGCGCCCGAGGAGGATCTCCTGGAGAGCTTTTACCTGGCGCTTGGATCGCAGATGCTCGGCAATTTGGTTCTGGAAGATCTCAAGATCGGACCCCACAGCGACAAGCAGGATATGGCGGTGATGTTGCGCAAGCACGTGCTGGAACGCTCCAAGCTCTTCCTGTACGAGTGGACCAAGCACAATAGAGATCCTCTTAAACATGACGTCAAGTGGCTAGAGAAGAACCTCTCGGTCGAGACGGTCCGAAGCGTCGCGCTGCGGAGGTCGCTCCGCGGCCAGGCCAAGTCCCATCTGGAGAAGAGGTCCGCAGCTAGCGCCCAGAGCCACAGCGGATGGGTGCTCTACATCTCGGTAGAGAGGGAAAAGCCAGACATGTACCAGGTTGGGCAGGCCGTCTGCCAGCTCCTCCTCACGCGCCCTGGCCAGCAGGCGTACCTCTCATTCGAGCCGTTCCTCAAGCTCAACCTGCTCGACCTACGCGCCCGAGGCTACAACGTCGACCGCATCCTCAGGGCGAAGGCGGCCGAGGCTCGGATCGCCGAAGAGGAGAGGAGAAAGGCACTCGAGGAGGAACAGGCGCGCATCAAGCAGCGTGAAGATGAATGGCGGCGACAGGGCAACGAGATGGCAGTGGCGGCTGCGGGCAAACAGAGGGCGCCGACACCACCTCCAACCATGCCTGGCTCTTTCGGCGCCGACTCCCCGGAGGACCACGGAGGGCGATCGCCACCGGCCAGCGAGAACCGGAAGTCCAGAGGTGGTGGCGGCCTCTTCTCAAACTGGACCAAGCGACTAGGCTTGGAGAAGGACGACCAGCACGAGTCCCAGAAGCAGCTGCAAAACTTCCTACCGCCGCCAGAGCCAACGAAGCCCAGCGCGGGCGCGGGCGGTGCGGGGGCAGGACAACAACAGAACAAGGGCGACGACGGGCGTGTAACGTCGCCGGCGGTTGTGCAGCAGAACCTGCTCAACGCGATCAAGTCGACACGGGCTCACGACTCGTCCAAGCTCTTCTCGCCGCCGCAGACGAGCGAAGTCAAGGAGCAGGCGACGTACTGCGACAGCAACGCGGCGCACGACCTGAAGTTTGTTGCCGAAGGGCCGGCAGGCATGCGCATCTTTGTGGCCAACGACCTGTCGGTCGACGCGGGCAGCTTTGTGGTGGAGAACCGGGCGAGGATCAAGGCGTTCGAGACGGTGCTGCGGGAGATCGCCGACGTGTACGGGCTGTCCAACAAGGTGCTGCACATGTTCTACGACGAGCGCGGCGGGACCATCGCCTTCAACAGCAGCGGCAGCATCTTCTGCAACCTGCGCTTCTACGCGCAGCTGCACGCCGAGCGCGTGCTGGCGTCGCACGCGGCGACGCGGCGCGAGGCCATGGTGGAGGCGGCCACGTGGTGGTGGGTGGTGATTGCGCACGAGCTGGCGCACAACATCGTGCAGGTGCACGACGCCCACCACAGCTACTACACCGAGTCCTTCATCCAGCAGTTCTTCCCCAAGATGGTGGCCAAGACGGCCACGCTGGCAGCGGCGGCCGACCCGGCGGGGGCGACGACGGCGCCGGCGAGGGCATCCCTGCCACCGCCACCGGCGACGCGCGACAGCAGCGTTCCGCCGCCCTACAGCCGTCGAGCCCCAGCGCCGACGCACCTGCTCGACTAGGGCCGGGGTGGGTTGTTTCCCTCAACCTGGGTTCCTGGGTCCCTCCGCAAATGGCGCGGTTGCCGCCCGAGCGTCACCCTTCCTGGCTCCACTCATCGACTGATGAATAGGGGGGGCTTCGGCAACAGACTGCTACACTACAACCACACCACATTCTTCTGGTCGCACCACATTCACAGCCGGATGCGACGTCTCCATCCGCAACCTTGTCCGATACAGGACTGCCGGGGCATGGGTGTTTGTTTGTACGGGACCGTGAAATAGAGGTACTATGGTAGATTCATCAAACACGCGAGATGTAAATAGATCGTAGACCTTGTTCGGGTGTTTCGTTTTTTTTTCTCCTTATTGGTCAGGGTTTGGCCCAACCGACCGTTTGTTTCGGCATCACCGGCGCTAGAGGTTGTTGGTCATTCATTTGGCGTGATAGGTATTCCTAGCGATAGACTTATAAATTTGCTTTGCTCGTCATTGTGCGGCGATTAAGCCTGGGCGAATGAATTCGTCTCCTTCGCCAAGTCGACGACTAGTCATCACATTGTGTCATGTTTCACTTCAATCAGGTTTGCGAGCTCAATAAGTATGGTAAAAAAAAAAAATAGACAATGGAAGCCAAATATTAGTGCTGTCTGTCTGTCTGTCTATCAGGGTATAAGATATGCTGGTTTATAATCGCAACGCGCCAAAAAAAAAAAAAAATGTTGCCCCGATTATTTTTATCCCTTCCGCAAATTTAAATCATCAAGCCAAACAAACGCCTTCCTTGTCTACCGGGAGATCCCCGGGAAGCGCCACCCCTCCCATGGCCTGACCGTGTCTCAACAAAGCAAGGTACCGTTTGAACCCTTTCTCTTGTGGACGCTCGCTAATCCGACCTCGAGCCTCGAACCTCGAACCACCCCGTCCACGATCGTGTCTCCTCCCACTCAGTGCGGCCAGCGTCTAAGCAGCAGTGGCAGACTTGCGAGCGCCGAGGATGAGGAAGCGAGGCGTGACGCCCTCGGGCCAGTCTGGGTGCTTGCGGCCCGCGTCGGCGGTGGAGCCCCACTCTGCCATGTCGTAGACGTCGAACCCGGCCTGCTTCAGGAGGCTAAAGTAGGTTGCCGTGGTGCGGTGCTGCTTGAGCACGCTGGCACCCAGCCAGGGCACGTGGCGGTCGCCCTCGGCGAAGTATGACTCGACGGGCCAGAAGGTGTCGGCCTTGTTGTCGTCGTCGCAGCTGTCGCCGTGCAGGGACGGTGCCGGGGTGGGCGCGCGCGAGGGCACGACGGACGAGGCGGGCGTGGGCAGCTCGTCGATCAGGGGCGACGAGGCGCCGGTGCCGGTGCCGGCCGAGGAGGGCGCTTGCGAGGGCAGCGTGGCGAGCGAGGCGAAGGACGAGTTTGCGCTGCGGCTGGGCAGGGCCTTGAGCTCCTTCTTGTTGTTGTCGTCGTTCTTGCTCTTGTGCTCGACGCGGTCGCTGTGCTTGAGGAAGCCCGGCTTGACGGGCGCCGTGAGCATCGGGTGCTCGACCGAGAAGACGAAGCAGCCGCCCGGGCTGAGGGCGGCAAACACGCGCTCGGCCAGCGTCTTGAAGTCGGCGACGTAGTGAAGGGCCAGGCCGCTGACGACGAGGTCGAAGGTCTCGCCGTTCAGGCGCAGGTCCTCCAGGTCCTGGCGCCCGAAGGTGGGCCTGCCGCAGGCCAGGGTGTTGCCATTGGCGGACGCGGCGGAGACGAGCTCGGCTGCGTTCTGCTCGGCGAGCTCGAGCATGCGCTCGGACAGGTCGACGCCGAGCACGCGGCTGGCGCCCTGGGCGGCCGCGTAGCAGCCCAGGATGCTGTCGCCGCAGCCCAGGTCCAGCACGCGCAGGCCCGCCGGGTTGGGCCACATGGGCCGAAACAGCGGCCACTCGGAGGCGCCGGCGAGACCCTGCCTCATGCGCGGGAACTGGCTGTACTGGCCCCAGAAGGTGTCGTCGTTGTCGTAGACGTTCTGGGACTCGTGAAGCTGGGTGGTAGCCATGGTGATGTGTGTGTGTGTGTGTGTGTGTGTGTGTGTGTGTGCGTGTGTGTGTGTGTGTGTGTGTGTGTGCGTGTGTGTACGTCTATAATGCTATAATGGTTGATCGACGATCTTTTCTCTTAGATGTAGAC
>PYSR01000256.1:0-42345 GCA_003049425.1 Magnaporthiopsis incrustans
GGCGGGTGGGGGAGTCGGCGTCGGCTCGGGAGTTGGCTCGGGAGCCGGCGGCGGCGGCGGCGGAGGAGGCGGCGGGGGAGCTGGGGCCGGCTCAGGGGCAATGGTGGTCGTGATGATCGCCACGGGCTCGGGAGCAGAAGCCACGGCCATCGGCGGGGGAGTCGTCTCGGGAGCCGGCGGCGGCGGCGGAGGCGGAGGCGGAGTGGGAGTCGAGGTGGGCGTCACCGACGTAGTGCAGGGACGCTTCCACTTGCCGAAGCGACGCACATCCTTGTAGTAGGCCTTACGCTCTCCGGGCGCCGACTCGTTAGGCAGGGCCACCGCGCTGGTGACCAGCAGGGCCGCCGTGAAAAAGGTCTTGGTTGAGAACTGCATCGTGACGAAAAGGTTGCAAAAGGGGTTGTTTTTCGGGTATCTTTTTTTTTTTTTTTGCTGGTCGTTTGTCTAATCGTTGTCTTGCTGGAAAGTCGAACAAGAACTGTCGAGACAAGGGATATCAAGGAGTGACTGTTGGCTCGTTGTTTGGGGTTCTTGCAAAAAGCGTCGAGCTTGGAAAAGGAGTGGTCCAGCGCTCTGCGCGACTTTGGTTGAGAGAAACGCCACGAAAAAAAGGAGTGAATGGGCGGTGATGGCCGTGTGTGCGGTGAGGGGAGGAAAAAAGAGAAAAGGTGACATCGCCGTGAGGAGAGCCGCTTTCTTATAACAGGAGCATCTCCCCTTGCAGTGCGGTACCCGCCCACCCTCCCGTTCCCTGAGCCCCTGGCCAGCCCACCACACCTCACACCTGGGCCGACTGTGCGGTCGCAGCCAAGCGGCAATGGAACTAGAACATGGGCAGGGTCTCATCCATCGTGGCCCGCATGCCAGTTCTCTTCCCCCAGCTCCATTTCCCTTGCTTCGGTGCCGGTAGATGGCAGGGCGCTAATTCGCAGGCGACGCAACCGCCCGGTGTGCAGGGAGCAGTAGCAACTTTTCCCGACGCAGAGGCCAGTTCGTCCGACCGTCCAACCCTGCCGGGGGGAAATCCGCTGGTTGACAAGGAGGGACAACCCCTGTAAGCGATTCAAGGCCAAAGTCACGTCCACCCCACGTTTCACTCCAATGAAGCTTGAAAGCACCAACTGGAGGAGAGCCGAGCGGACAGGGCTTCTCGGACTTGCTTTCGCCCGTGGTAAACAGCACAGGGCAGGACGGCGGTGGAAGAGCCAAGGCGGCGAGGCGAGCCTTGAGTCGTGCAGCTGAACTTCCCATTTGTTACCGCCGCCTGTGCCGGCGCGCTCCTTGGTGGCGCCGAGGGCGCAACGTGAAATTGGAAGTGCGACGGAGGGCACAGCGACGATCTTTGCCATGGGCAGAGGGTGTCCAAGATTGCAAAGGGTTGGATGCCTTCGAGGGCCATCACTCTAGCCGCCGCCAATAAACAAGGAGTAGCAGCCTTCGCATTTGATTGGATCTGTTAAAATCGCTCACGTTGGCTGTTGGATCAAGCAGTGTCGTGCGTCCCTGGCCCTTGCAGGCGCGGGAGAGGAATCAATGGGATGGAGAGACCAAGACATTGGACGGGCAAGGCCCTCTGCCCCCTATTTTCGTGGCCGTTTCACCATTGAGCCCGGATGCAGGGGCGGCATCAGCGCTCTGCATGGGTGGGCCCCGCACCAGTCCCGCTGACGTAAAGGGCGCTAGCGACGGCGCAATGAAAACTGAAAAAGGAAAATCTCAATTGCACGTCACGCCTGGAGACCAGGGATAAAAGCAGGCGATGGCTCGAAGGATTTGCGTCCAGGGTCGGAGGCAGGCACCAGAAATGGAACTCCCGGCGGCATGGAACTTGCTTGGCAGGGGGCATGCCAACCGCCCGCTTCATCTCACCATGGCGGGATCTGCGGCTGACAGGCGAGGCGTTCTGAAATAGAAGAAAAGAAATGTGATCAATCTCCTCGCTTGCGCAGCTTGGCTGTGATGGCGCAGGGCTGGTGAGACTCGAATGCATCGAACAAACGACAAACCCAAAATTCAAGCCCTGCACAAGGGTGGCGGTACGTACCCGAAATAATGGACTTTCTCGATCCCCGCTCGATAATCTGGCAGCGTGCGGGAAGACCCTCCAGGTCCCGCCCGTCGCGTTTCATCCCAGGTCGCTGGCCACGGCAATAAGATTGAATTTGCGTGCAAACCTGGGGTGGCCAGGCACCGCGCAGGCACCTGGATATTGCGCAAAATGAAAGGGAGGTTATTTTTCCTTTCGTCTCATCAAAAACAGCCATGCCAACCACGGGCAACACCACAAACGCGGATTCCTTCCGCCTTGTAAACGAGGCCTAACAAACATCGCGGGGTTTCACAATGCGGCTGAGATTTTTATGGCATTCTAGGCTTTCCTGTCACACTGGACACACTCACACGACGATCAACTCGACCCCGACACCATCTCAGCGCATGCCCATCCCGAACTGGCTGTCCAAATTGCCAGCTGGTGTAACTTGGCGGGCAGTCGAGTATGATTCGCACCATGGCTGGAGGGATCGCTTGCAAGGGTCGGATTCGAGGCAGCCACCGCCCGGTGCTCGCACGGCCTTTGCCCAAACCCGCCTAAAATCCCGCCACTGTTCGTCCGCCCTGCAGCCGCCAGTTCTGGTTCGTAACCCGGTCCTAGCCAACCTACCTGCTGGGATGCTCGTCAACCTTGTTATTCCGTGGCATCCTCCTTCCCCTCACTTTGCCGACAATGGAGGAGGAAGCAAGGTTCGCAAGGAATTCAGGAACCTTCCTCCTCCTTCCGGACATTACAGCAATCTATTCCCTACCCTAGACGCAAATATCGGTCTGTGTTGTCTTGGCTCGAGCAGCCTTGGTCAGAATCCTGGTGCCCAGCCGTCCAGTCCGTCTCGCCTCTAATTTTCTGTTATTTCGCTGCCCGGTCCGAAGAATCAAGCCCCTACACCGCCACCAGCCTCGCCGGCCATGGAGGCAAGCGGTCAAAGACGGCGCGTTGAGTCGGGACCATTTGCCCTACTCAACGGCTAACCATCCCCTCCCGAGCGAGATGCCGGTGTGCACCCGCGGGCTTGTTGCGCTCGGTCTAGTTTTTGCGCCTCGATGCCTAGTAGATACCTAGCTAAGGATGGCCCCGTACACTCTGACTTGTGCTGCTGTGCTTGGGCCGCCGCATATCCGGATAAGTAACTAAAGCGGTCAACTGGACAAACCGAATGTGCCCAGACGGCTCCTAGGAAAGAGATGTCGGGTAGCGGGCGCTCGTCTTCCCGCCCCGGTATGGGCGTGCTTCCTCGGACGGTGATTTGGTCTCCAATGTGGCGCAACCAGTTGGCCCGGTGGGCGGATGTTGCCGCGTCAGCCACCAGGGGACCGGGTGGCCGTGACACGGAGGGGCAAAGCAGTGCGTCTGCATCCGGCCTCGAGTACAAGGCGGCCGATCGCCGGCCCGTCCGGCAACTCGTTTGTTCGTTTGTCCGCTGCGTTGGCTCTTCTATGGTCTGCACTCTTGTGTGAGCCTCCTGCCCGGGCCCTTTCCTGAGCCCCGCGCCTGGGTGTGGCTGCTGGGAAGAAGCCTGCCAACATGAGTCCGGATTTGGCTACATAATCTTGTGTTCGCGATTCCCGTCGCATTCAATCAGAGCTGCTCCCGATCCAAGCGTCCATCGGCACTCTATACGTTGAGCACGTTGGTGGAGGCACCCTGCTCCCCATATAGATCCCAGGCCACATTGGAGACTTCCGTATCCTTAAAGGGTATTAATTCCAGGTCCAGTCCAGCACGAGACAACACCGGTATGGAAAGCTCTAGCCGAATATTTCTCGCCACCTCGCATATACCTCGTTCCGGCCAATGTTTACCCTTACCCAGACGCCCATTTGTGATCGTGAATCCCCCGCCCTTGATCGCGCTCGTATACTTGGATAAGGTGTGCAGCATCGGGTCATCAGATCTGATAACACGAACAGGATCGCCTGCCTCTTGGCGGTGTAGTAGACAAAATCGAACCAAATCTCCGTTTAGTACCCTGCGGTTAGCATCTTTTCCTCGGTGCATTTACGTTCCCTAAACGGACCAAGACGCAATATTTTACAGCCTGGAGAAGCTATAGCCGTGTAGCTTACCTCCCTTTCGATGATCTATTTCGTCAATGCTTACCTCGCGCGTGCGCACTGGACCACTGCCCCTTCGGGCACCGACCCCGCGAAGAACAAGCCTGGCTGCCGATGGCTTACCTCCTGATCGACACGGCCTTTTCTGGGAATTACGATAGCTATCAAGGATGTGACACGGAGTTGGACAGGGCTGATATGTGCATATGACCGCCTTTGGTGGTTTTTACCTGGACCAGCCCCTCGCCTAGCAGCGAGAACCAACTATCTGCCCATTGCTCGCAGCAGCCAGAACCGAGCCCACGCCAGGCCGAAATACGCTTCACCGGGGCCATCCACAGATCTCCCCGCCAGCGCCGGCCGTGTGGCACAGTAGCGCAGACCAACTCCTACGCCGACGCAGTCTGCGCCGGCCATCAGAGCTAGATTGCGATCTGGTGACCCGTCTCTCCTGACAGCGACTCTCTGGTGTCCGGCCAGTGCGTGTCTTGCGACGGCTTTTATCCTGGCGCGCAGTTTCCAGAGCCACCTGCTGTGATAAAGCAAAAGATGTGGCGGTTTCCTTCTTCCGGACCTTCGCCGGCCATAGATATGTCGTGGCTGACCGTTGGTAGGAATAAAATGCCGGGGACGCTGTCAATCAGTCCAAAAGATGGGACCATAGCACTGGCCTCGCTGCTCGCATCGTAAAACACTGCCAAGAGGCGGTCTTCTCGTTTTAGCAAGGTAGTAAGGATAGTAAACATATAGTAAACGGGCCTGATTGTGCTGTTGGTCCTAGGCCGCAAAGGGGCCCCTGGGCGTTTTTTTTTCTTGCCGCTCTAGATGCGCAAGTCTCCTGCGTCGTCCTTGGTCCCATCGTATTCTATCAACTCTCCAGACCGAGTAGTATAGATCTTGCTGGTCCAGAGACCTCGGGGCGATCTAGTTCGAGAATGCCGTGGTTGGTTCCTTGAGGCGCCCAGCTTCCATGGCGTGGTATGTAGCAAAAGTTTACATGCAAGCCTGGAGCCCCTATATTGTACGATGTCTGCCAGTCTGCTGACCATCCCCGAGGACAGACAGAGTTTGGGGCCCAGGGGAGTTCGGCATCGGCCCAGTTACAGTTCGTGGCTTCTCGAGGGCGTGGTCCGCAAATGCAGTGGCGGCATGGCGAGGAATACTTCTTGAGCCACAAACTGGCCTCGGGAGGCTTGCGCCAGTGGCGAATCGACAGTCGGCCGGCCCGCGGTTCTGCATGACCGTTGAAAGCGGTGGCGGCCCGGTCGGTTTGCGGTTCATGCAAGGCGTGTTTTACCGCCGAGAAGCCCCGACCAGACGTCGTCACCCTTCTAGAGCCTGTCGGGAAGGAGCGGGAGTCTCAGGGCAGGGACCCACTAAGGCGCATCGTTCGGGTGCATATTGGACCCACAGACGTGCCAAACCGGCATGCGGTGAATGTGACGCGCGCAGCTCTCGCGCCAATTTCAACCGCAGCGAAGAATCCCAATCGCTGCACGCAGACCCAAGCTGCCATCACCAGCTGGACGGCCCCTCCACAGCGGCGCAATTTTGCCCGGCCACGGGCTGCCGAAGCCGGCGAAAAGCAGCAACATGTCTAGAAGACCACCCAGAGGAGAATACATCGAGACGGTAGACAATTCTCTTCCCCATACTGCTCCTGGACCGGAGCCCGTTTGACACCCACCGCACCGCCGTCCTTGCACGCCCCGCCCCGCGTCCCGTACGCTAACACACCAACTCGACAGGACTCGGGCAACAAGGTGTCGCGCAAAGCCATCCTCGTTGGCACGCAGAACATCATGCTCGGCGGCAAGACCGTCATCCAGCCCGAGGTCATGATCAGGGGCGACCTGTCGCGCACTGCCCCGTCGTCCTCGTCCTCGTCCTCCACCGCTCCAGCCAGCAATACCGCCGTCACGGTTGGCCGCTACTCTTTCCTGAGCCGGGGTGTCTTCCTACGGCCGCCTGGGCGTATCTATAAAGGGTTTGCTTTTCTTTTTCTTTTCCTGGTCAACTGTCTCCCACTCGCTCTGTCGCTTCTACTATCCGGTCCTGTCCCGGCTGACCCCGCACAGCGTCTTCACGTACATGCCTCTGCGCATGGGAGACCACGTCTTTGTGGGCGAGAGGAGCGTCGTCCAGGCTGCCACCATCGGCAGCCACGTGCACATCGGCCACAACGTCGTCGTCGGCGAGTTTGCCATCATCAAGGACTACGTTCGCATCCTCGACGGCACCGTCGTACCTGCCAATACCGTCATCCCCAGCTTCAGCATCGTCGCCGGCCAGCCGTCGAGAATCATCGGCGAGGTGCCCGAGGGAGATCACGAGGCTTTTGAGCTTAGAGAGCTCTACAGGACCGTCGGCAACAACCCCCAACCAGCTGCTGTCTGATCGGCCTTTGCGGGCTAAGTCGGATGCTCAAAATTGGCCTGAGCGGATGAGACTTTACGAATTCCTGGAAGCTCGCTAGTCTGTCTGAGGGTGAGTCGGACTCGGGGATGTGGCCTCGGAGAAGTATCTCAACGCCATCTCGGCGCTCCGAGAGGACATCCTCTGTGGCTTGTGAAGTCTCCTTGCTTCGGCGCTGCCACGAGCAGCCTGTGCCCTGACAGTGCATACCATTCTCTGCTCGAGATAGGATGTAGCCATCATGGCATGGGAACGGGAGGCTGGGGAAGCCTATATCGAGTCACATTCTAGAGTTTACCAAGTTCTGAGACGTTGGAACCAGCGAGGAACAGAAGTCAGGGCTCTTGGCTTGACAAGTGTGGAGCCGAACGTTGGGCAACCGTTAGGTAGCCTGCTCAACAGCCGGTACCGCAGCCACAACCAGAAGTCTATACCAACATTCAGCCATGACTCCCAGAGTATCCAGCGCCGAACAACAAAGTATACGACCTCTTCACTGTGCTCTTGGCACTATGTCGCACGGCCAAAGTCCAAGTTCAAACATAAAAGGAGTGCCATTTTCAAGCTCTGGGATCTGGGGCCCGGAAAATCCTGAACCAGTAAACATTTCTGAGAGACCATACTGCTGAATGACCATACTGCTGAAAGACGCACGTCTGAGAGAGCATCGCAAGCACATTGCAGCCTCCAGCAGTCAGCAACCATGCCTCGTCGCTCAGACACCATGCATCGTCGTTCAGGCTCTGACATCAGCATGGAGGATGCCCCCGCCACTGCGTCGTCGCAAGCCAGCATTCCCCACTGGTCTCCTCAGAGCATTGCTCCGGCTGAAGGGCAGGCCGTCGATGAGGTTGACCTGCTGTGCTACGCGCTCGCTATGATGAGCATCGAGGATCCTGAACGCTCTGGGCCGCAATACGAGCTCACGGTGCGGATGGACATCGATCTGCCTGAAGTCGAAGACACTACCACTACCGACAAGGGCCCCGTCGCCAACCTGGACGAAGTCAAGTCGCAACAGGTGGCGTCGGAAGGAAGCAGCTCCCGCGCTGGAAGAGCGGCGAGCGACTTCACGGCCGAGGTGCTTGCCGGTCCCTCCTCCCACTCGCAAGAGGCTGGAGTGCAGGAAGACGCTGTGCAGCCTCAAGGCAAGGCCAAAAACAAAAAGAAGAAAAAGACGAAGCCCATCAACAAGCACATGGCGGACTGTCTGGAAGGCTTCCGACAGAGCTACCCCGACGTGTTCTTGACCCCGGCTACGGCGCACGCTCGTGCTGTCGCTGCTGGTGCCGGTACCGCCTCTGATCGCTATCGCAGAGTCATGCGGGATCCCGTGCAAGCCCCAACCAGCAAGAGGGACCCAAGTCCAGCGCCTCACAGAGCGACCCCCGACAAGGTGGCGTCGTATCTCATGGCCGACTGCTTCGGTCCTCGCTTCTAGGCTCGGTGAACCCTTCGCGGGGGGATCCACGGCGCTCTGTCGGCTACCAGACATCGCCGAAGGCACGCTGTCGCTGCGCTGCTCAGCAAAGCACAACTGCCGCCAGAACAAAACCCCAAACCATACAAAGGAAGCCGTTCAAACCACACGTGCTCGCCTCCTCTACCGCAACAACATCATCACTCTCCTGCAAAGAACGACCTGACCAAACGGCGTTCGGGAGAGGTCTTCTGCAAAGAGCGCCTCAGGGAATGCTCGGAAGACGCCGGTGAAGCCAAGAAGCCTGACAAGCTGGCGAGCCGCGCACCACTGGAGTCGTCTACCCTATCGGGTGTCGCTCCCTTTGCCTGTCCACAAAACCCCCGTGGCTGGCATCGTACCGATCACGACGAGTCTCCCCCACTCATCTAAGTCCTCGGGCCCTCCTGCCACACAGCAAGGGTTCGCAGGCAGACTCAACTCCCCACCAAAGTGATCTAGCCGAGGTGTCCTGATCCTCAGCGAAACTCTCTCTACAAAAAAAAGTTCGGGACGTAGGCGCAAATAAGCCTTCGTGAACCAAAACCCTACGTCGCTCCGCAGAAGCACTAGGTCGGCATAACAGAAAGTCACTACTGTTGCGGGTGCCGAAAATCACAAAATCTGCCGCTCCACAAGCAAACACCAGAGCAAACCAGAGCAAAAGACATCCCAGCCGCAGAGCGCAATAAACAAAAGCCAGCTGCCGCACCGCCACTACCAGCCGCGGAGACTAGCCATCTCTCGACCGCTGACGAACAAACCACTCTTTCCACTACCAGCCGCGAGCAGACTAGCCACCTCTCAACGCTGAAGACATCATCAGACACGCGGAGGCTAGCCACCTCTCGACGGTACTGAAGAACAACCACAAACAACCACTACCAGCCGCGGAGACTTGCCATCTCTCGACCGCTGGTGAACATAAAACAACTACTATCCCAGCAGAAAGCAGAGCCTTGCAACCTCTTGCCGAGCTGATGCCAGCACTACAAAAAGCGGAGACACGGTAGCTCGTTCTCTCGCACCGCTGATGAAACACAAACCCCACTGCCGGCCTGCGCGGAGACTCTCCATCTCTCGACGCGCCGAGGAACAAAACCTCCAGCCGACGCAGAAAGAGCCTGGTCAGCTCTAGTCGCGCTGATGCCAGCCGCACATCAAGAGACTAGCCATCTCGTGCCGCTGATGACACCACGGCCCACACACACACTTCATGGCAGGGTTTGTATGCAAGGGGGAAATTTTGCTTTTTGTTGTTCTGTCAGCGTTTGCGTCGTTTTTCATGTCTTCAAGCGTTGCTTTTTTGCTGTTTTGTCTGTCAGCATCATCGTTTTTCCTTGTACGCGAAAAAAGAAAGGGTTAACCCACCAAAAACATCTGCATTTTGTCGTTGTCGTTGCCGTTTCTTTTTCTTTGCTGTTTCTGCTGTTGTCGTTCCTGCTTTCTCTTGCTCGGGAGGGGTCGACCCGCAAAAAAAAGATGAAAAGAAAAACCACAAAAAAGTCTGCTGCTGTTTCCTGTTCTCGTTTGTCCTATTTCCTGTCTTGCTTCCTGTTCCGTTCCTTCGTTCTCCTGTCCTGTCTTCTTGTTCTGCTCCACTGTCTGGCTCGCTGGCTCGCTGTGCTGTTGTTCTGGTCTCCTGTCTCGCTTGCTTGACACCTCCCAAAGAAGAATGGGACAAACCACCAAGAGGTTTGTTGTGTGTCCATTGCGGTGTCTCAGTCTAGGCTTTTTTTTCTGCAGTTGTACTCTACTGTCATCTCTACTCTTCCCCTCTTTTTCTTGCTTCTACTATTCCCAAAGAAGAATGGGGCAGCCCGTCGTAAAGACAGGGTCTGCGGGTATGCAAGGAGGACATCGTGGCATGGTGTTCCTAGCTTCATACCAGACTGCGTAAGCCTAAAACGCAGCCGGGCGACACACAATACACACGTGTTATGCCCAGCTTTTATGTGCTCGTTTATTCTGTGATTCCTGCCCAAGATGAGGGCGGGCGATCAGTGCTTGCTTGCAAGAAGCCCCTTAATACTTCCAGCGATGCCGAACATCGAGTTCTTCTCTCCCCCAGTGATGTCCGTAATTTAATAAATGCCGCATCTTCCTCGTTCATTTTCTCTGGTGAAAAAATGAAATGGAGGAGGAAGAATACAATGGAAAGATCCAGTGCTTCGGATTCATTGCGCGCATATAAAATCCATATAACAAAATGCTGTCCTCGAAGCAGGCTTCATACAACAAATGTATCAACCTTCTGCGACTGGGTTGGGTCGATGCCGCATCTCGATGTTGAACTCGGTGAGCTTCTCGATCCATGGCTCAAACTTCATGTGAGTCTCCGACAAGTTGGACTGGACGATAGAAAGATGGTCGGTGTACACGATTATGGGGAATCGGGATCCCAGGGCGATCCATTTCAACTCTGTAAGGGCCTTGACAATCGCCAGGGTCTCCAGCTTGGGAGTGGAATACTGGCGCTCGGCTTCGGAGAGGGAGAAGCCAAGGAATCCGTAGATCTCGACGTCTTTCAACATTGTCTTGTCGAATTTGGTGCCGGGAAGATGAGGCAGCTGGAAATACACGTCTCCGGAGCCCGGCCAGCCTTTCTGTCATTTTCCTGGACGTTGTCTTTCATTTGATTTCCTATCCCGTCTTCAAAAAGCCCATTAATGGTATTCCATTCGAAGATCGAGTCCGTCTCGTCTTGTCGCTTCCTCTCCTTGGCCTAGATAGAGCGAAGTATGCGCGCGGGGTCAAGAGAAGCGCATTTTGCGGCAGAGCAGATGGTGGGGTCGTCTAAACTCGTCATCGAGTCGCAGTCGGAGGGTTCGTGGTTCTAGCGTGCACGCGCCTTCGCCCTTTGGAGCCTGTGGCCCAGGTCGTCCGTCCCGAACCTGGCCCGGTTGGTTTTGACGGTTCGGTCACGGGCCGGGGGTGAATTGTCCTTCCAGAAGTCCGATTGAGGGTACCGTTTGAGGGCTTGGAGGAAACTGGGCTTGCTCCATATCGACAGCAGACTCGGGCATGGTGGGGGTCCAGGAAGTGTCCGCGTCTTCGTCGTCCTGGGCCGTGTGCTCTGCTCGATCGTCTGAGTCGGAATCACTTGGACACACTCCGAGCCCGAGTCAGACACCGGCTCGAGGTAGGCGGCCTTGGTTCTTGCGTGCGTGCCGGGTGTCCTGGTTCGTGCCGACAAATACGCCTAGAGCGAGCCGTAGGTTCGATCTAGCCATCTCACTACCGTTCTCCTCGTTAAGCCAGTAGCGAGGTTGTGGTATTGGACCAGGTGTCGCTCGAACGACTCGCGCGGGGCCACGGCGTAGTTGTATTGCGCGTGCTCCGGGAGTGCGCTGGCTGGCACGAAAATGATGCGATTGAGGAAGTTTCCCTGGGCAGGATCCGGAATCAGGCCGTCTCGGGTTTTGGAGAGGTCGGTGGGAGACACGGAGACGGCCGCATTAGATAATCACAGACCTATCAAAAAGTCCTTCGCCCATTAAGGCCACGTTCTTCAAGGCATTACTGTCGCCCTCGTAGCCGTCCGCCAGGGCAGGGCCCCGACGCACACAGACGGAGAAAACTGTGTTGTGGACCTCGACGAGCCGGTAAAACAATTGTCGGGTCGTGCGGATAGAGAGCTCCCGAGGCTGCCTCTCACATGCGCCACAGGTGCTCGTCTGCCTTGTCGAAGGGCTGGCGGGTTAGGAGCCCTGCGTGTACGGTTACGCCGCCACCTGTCCTCGTGCGAGGCCAGCGACCTTCGATCGGAGCGAGGCACGAGCGGCGGGACTTCGGAGCCGAGGAACTGGATTTGTAGCCCAGGCGACCACGTAGCCGGGGCTCTGCTCCTCCCGTTTATCAGACGGTTGGCAGCTGCATGCTGATGGTGGCTCTCGGGGTGTGCCCTCCGAGCCTCCGAATGGAGATTCCTTGCGCCAGACGCGCCGTCCGCTCGTGCTACAACACCGTTCAACGGCGTGGTTCGTTTTGACGGCATGTTTGTCGGCACAGGCCGCCAGCGGGGCTCGCATATCTACCTATCCCCTAGCTGCAACTGCAACCTTGAGTAGCACACGCCGAGCACCGCATGGCTACGCCCGCCTGCTGTGCTTGTTTTTTGTGTATCTTTGGTGCCCGGCCACATACTGTGTCGCTCTGGTGTAGGTAGGCTGCCCGCAGAAAGGCAGTGGCCCAAGAGGGTACAAAAGGGGCGGCACCCGAAGAATTTTCCTCGTTCTCTTGAGTTCACATTCGAGAGCGACCCCATGGAAGCAACCTCATCCGAAAGCATCAAGCGCTCCGTGTTCTTCAGCGGCCTGAGGCATTACACCCTCCCATATCCCAGCACGTCTGTACCTATCCGTCGGGACGGCCGTCACCATGCCAACACCCGCCGAAGCCGCAAATCGCGCAGCACGGATCGGCAGCCTGACCGCTGCACTCCTCGGGCAGAACACCCGCGCGCCCGAAGCTGAAGTCGTGCACGCGGCGCTGTCGCTGCGCCTTGCGAAATTCTACGACAGTGTCTTGAAAGGCGCGCTGCAGGACGGAAATCTCTTCCCGTCGCCCCTCGGCCCAGATCCAGCCGGCGCGGGCTTCGAGCTCGCGGAGAGGGTGTCGGAGTGTGTGCGTGGCGACAACGACCCTGATCTGAGCGTCGACGACATCGCTCGCGTGGTGATGGGCGGAGAAGCAAGGACCTGTGAGGCGTGGAACAGGGCTCGACAAGCCGTCTTCTGCTGCATCGGATTCGTTTCCTTCCTCTACATGCCTAAACTCGACTCACCGCCCGACATCTTCGCGATCGATGCCACCGCAACGCCAAAGGTGCAGGATGCCAGTATACAGATTTGCCATGCCAAGACGCCGATCGATGCGATGATGCGGCGGTTTGGGGAGCTTTTCCCGTCCACCACGGCGGACGGGACCCTCTATTCCTCGAGGCTGAGCTTCCATTCGCTCCATCGGGTGTCTGGCATTAAAATCCGATGGGTCGACACGCTCCACTCTCACCTGTTCCTAGACGCGTCCCAGAGGGAGCTCTCGCTGTTCCGGTTCCCGTCCGCATGTCTCTTGTACAGCAGGCGAACGAACACGCCGTCTGTGTTCCATTGGTTAGCCGCTGCTCCTGCTAACTCCGCTCGCCAATGCCTCTGCTGACAGACGCCTCGCGACCCAGTATCCTGCGGAGCTTTAACGATCTGCCTCTTCCGGGGATCACTGCCAAGGTCCCCACGCACCAGTTCCTCAAGGAAGTCCTGCTGTCCTACCGGCTGCTCTTCGGGCAGGACAAAAAGTCCCGCAGGCTTTTTGGCGCAAAGCGGGGCCCAGGAGAGGCCGTTAGGGACGGCCCGCGCGACCCGTTCCTTGAGAAGCTGTGCCAATCCAAGAGGCTAGACTTCAGCCAGCTAGACGTCACCTGCAGTTTCGAGAGGGAGCGGCGATCATACGACGTGGCTGAGGATTTCCCCTTGCTCGGCCGGCGGCTGCTTGTCCTTCAAGAGTTCAACATGCGACAAGACTCGACGACGCTCCGCGAGTTCTGGTCGGATCGGCGGAATCCGTTCAGCTTTTACACTTTCTGGGCCGTCATAGTTTTTGGGACCGTCTCCATCGTGCTCTCGTTGTTGCAGTCTGGGCTTTCTATCGCTCAACTGGTGTATGCTGTGAAACAATTTGAACAAGGTGAAAGAGATGGGTAATAAATGGCGTGGTTAATATAAGCGTGAAGGCCTATCAATGTACAAGGTTTTTTTTATTAGTTCATTCGGTTTCTTTCACTTATCGAACCTGCCTGACTACTTCTCGCTTGCATTGCTGGATCGTTCCCTGAGTTTCCAGGCCTAGACCCTTCCATGTTACAACCCCATCGTCTTTGTGCCCCCAAGCGCACTCCCATCGCACGTGCTCTACAACGATTCTGTCATCGAGCAGGATCGGTTTTAACAATACCTCGCCACGTATCCCTAGCCTCGCTTCTGGCACCGCCACGGGGGAGGCAGCGAAATCGCCAGATCAAACCTGCAACAAGCGTCTGGAGTGCTCAGAGGAACCAGCCAGGACACTCACTAGCCACTCCCGCTAGAAAAACGTTGTGTTTGCCGACGAAGAATCCGGCTCCGAGTCCGAGCGCGACCTGAGCCAGTCGGACTTAGTCGGCGAAGACGAGGACCGGGACGAAGCCGAATTCACGCACAACGACAGCGAGGAAGAGGATCCGACTTGGACTCCCAACATGGCGGGCCAATTTAGCACCCCTAAGAAGCAGACCATTAAGGTGGCTGCAGCTGGATCAGGCCGACCATCCAGCGCCAAGAAGCGCGCTCGTGGTCAGGCCGTCGAGTCATCCTGGTGCACTTTTTGTCGCCCTTCCAACAGATTTCTTTGGTCTGTGTTGCTGCCTCCTCTCCCATCCTCCCATTTACCCTGGCCGTTAAATCTGCTCGCGGGCCGGCCATGGGAATCGCCGCCATCACCAGGTGGACAAGACTCCGATTTGGCGCAAAATTGAAGGAGAGAGCAGGAGGAAAGCTGGTAGTGTCCCGTGGCCGGCCACATTCTCGACTATCCTGTCGTAACAAATCACCGCAATCTGCCTCAACCCCTCGATGAAATACTTTCCCCTTTCTCAGTCCTCGCCAGATCTCTTCTCCTCTCGCTCAACTCACTGACCAGCCCCGCCTTTTCCGGTGCTAAGTTTGCCGCCAAAGGGCAACGAGTCTTCCCACATCCTCACAGAGTGCAGTGAGCCATGTATAGAAGTCTTTGAAGGAAGTCCTTATAGCCCTTGACTCCCCATCTCCCGACGCCCTAGCCCGCTTACCACCAATGATGGTGATAAATCCGAGCCAAAGATCGACGAGTTTGTTGTGGACCCTGAAAAACACTTCCACCAAGAGACGCTGGTTGCACACCGCGGAGGCACGCTAAACCTCGCTCAGGTAGGCGAGCTTGAAGCAGACGTCTTTGATGAAGGAGTTGGTCTCGAAGCGGATTTTGTCGGAGTCCACCGAGAACTATGCCGAATGCTATTTAATTAGGATAACACCACGCCTAGAACATGGGGACATGTGTTCTGGAGCACTTGCCTTGATTATCGTGGCTAGAAGCCCCCACGTCATGGATAGGTCGACCTTGTAGTTCATAGCTCGAGCAAACTCGTCGGAGAATCGGGTGTAATGCTCAAAGTCCAACGTCCGCAAGAGGGCCGTCACCTCAAGGTCGCCAGAGTAGTAGGTTTGAAGTTTTGTCAGCTCCGCCGTGAAGTCGTTGGCCGACCTGATGCGAAGCGCTTGGTGGAGCTGACACTCCTCGAGCTCCGTTTCGCAGTGCTCCATCAGCGAGCTCCAGGCTTCAGCCCATTTCTTGACGGAGCTTGGGTCGGCCTGTGTCAGCTCCTCAACTGCCTTCTGTTTTATATACTCCAAGGTCAGTGGTCTCTACTCACTCGTCGGCCGCTGGCGGCTGCGTTGTCGGCGTTTTAATCTGGGGTCCCATGGCTCTTTGGCTGCTCTCAGGCTCGGATGTCTGGTGGACGCAACTTATTTCCAAACGTGGAAGCGGATATCACAATATATATACCACAGCCCCAAATCTAAATTCACCAGGTCTTTCTATTCAATCGCTGTCAATTGAATAGATTTTTCCATTCAGTCGCTGTCAATTCACAATCTTTCTATTCAGTATATTTTTACATTGACAGACACTGAATGGGAAGATCTAGTGAATTGACAGACACTAATAGAAAGGTCGAGCGAATGGAAAGGCCTGGTGAATGCGCCTGGTACGGTGAATGGAAAAGTTCAGTGACTAAGAATATCTGTAACTCGAAAAGTTCGGACGGGGTGCATGCCGCAGTTTGGCAGCTGCTGCAGCATCTACGATCTCTGCGGGTCGGCTCCGACTACTGCGTGTCCAGGAACTGCCGCTCGGCGGCCAGGAGCCCGAAATAGGCAGCCTAGCTATCTCCCGCTACAATACTACGGAGGGTTGTTTCTCCTTTAATCCTGCTAACCTTCGAGCCCAGTCAGGCCTTAGCTGCCTTGGTCGGAATGCCTCACGGGCTAAATTCATCGGCTTGGGAGGCGACATCCGGCCCAATCACAGTCTGCCCAGGGACAGGAGCCAGACCAGAGGGACGAGGTCCTTGGCACACCAACCAAGTTGACCGCCGAGGGGCTCCGTGCTTCCCCGGGCCCAGCCTACGTCGACCCGATCTGCCAACAGGAAAAGGGCAGTAGGGACAGCGGTTCCTACCGCACATTAACGAAGGCACGTGGCGCCACTGTCGAGCCCATCACCTAGGATTTCGTCACGCAAGTAATGGTTTTTCCTTGGAAAAGCGAAAATTGATACGATAGCGTGTGGTAGAGTTCCATGCCCGGCGCTCTGGGGATACAGGGAGGTTGGCAGAAGCAACGGGAACGTGACGGGAGCGGGAGCGAGCTGGCCGGCAGCGGTTTGCAACGCCCTTACTGGCCGCGGAAACGTTCTCGACAAATACAGTCAGGCCTGGCGTTTTGGACGCGTAAAAGCATTCGGCGAGAAAACCCTGCTTTACTGGCAGCTTCAATGCCAGAAGAGAACGAAGCATCGGGCCGGAGAGAGTGCTGCTAGCAAACGGCGCAGGCGGAAGCGGGGAGCGGCGCAGGGCGGTGCAGTGGAGGATAGTGACGGAGGTGACGACGGATTCCCTTCCCATCAGATCTCTGGACCGCCGAAAAAAACACACAAGGTTGGCTGACTGCCCTCGGCTTGCGCGCCGCCATCAATGCCTATAGGAAGGCTACAGAGCGCTGCCTTCCAAGTAGTGGCGACGGAGAGCGGGCTACACGAGTGAGAAACAAGAAACGAAGCGATATTTATCCCGCAGCTACGGTCCTACCAACTCGACGGGATCGTTTGAACGCCCCGAGCGAGCCCTGCATGTCGTGCGATCCGACAGGCCAGACCCCTCGCTGGAGAGGTTCAAGGGCGGCGGCAGCCGGTACGCTTCATCAGCCGCCTCTGGGTAGCACTGGACGACGCGCGAATTAGCTGTAAACACTTTAGGGTCCGGGGATGTGATGCCGTCTGGATTTCTGCCTTGCCCATCATCCCAGTAGCCGCGAGGCCCAGGAAACCGCGCGAGGAAGGGGTCCGGTATTTCGGCCGCATCCATGGCGGTGGGCGTTAACGGGGCGAGGGCTCGCTGGGGTGACTGGCGTGGTCGGCCGTGGGGCCGCTGCTCTGATACGGCGCCATGGAGCCGATCGCACGCCGCGACGCACGCCGCTATCTGATGGTCGCTATACGGCCGCCGCTCCCAATCCCGGTCTTGACGCCGCCGCGCAGAGCCGGGTTTGTCGGTGGAAGAGGCACAAATTTGCCGAGGCGGGCCAGGGTTCTCCAGGCGAGAGGATGGATTCGAAGAGATGCCAGCTCTGCGATTGCTTATGAACCGAAAACGCGCATTCGACGCCGGCCGGGTGTTCAAGGAGTCTAGAGGCGAGATGGCAGGACCACGCCATCGCAGGCGTCCACGCAGGAGAAGGACAGGCGCACGATGGAGTCATCGGGCTGGTTCTTTATCGGTAGTCCCATTACCGGGGAGCGTTGAAGCCATCGTCCGCAAGGCAATAGTCACGAGATACGCACTTGGTTCACAAGGGCTTACTTGATGTGAAAGTGCTGGTGCAGGCGAGAAACTGGTCGATGAAGCACCCATAAAGGGTTAGGGCTGCAAGCCGGGAGTGGGGCTACCTTTTATTCTCAGGCAGCTGGAGCGATCACGATCTTTTGGCCCACCCACACTTTGCCTCCGCGACCATTCTCGACCTCGGTGCTAGATCCGACATGGTGCAATCCTCTCTCGACACATTCTCCCGCCACCATGCCGCCGGCGGATCTCGACTTTCCGGCTCCGGCCATACCTTGACGGCTGCCACACCATCAGCCCGCGCCACACACAAGCCCGGCCCCCACAGCTAACCGCGACCTCCTACGAGCTTACAGCCTCTCAGTCTTCTGAGGTGCCCGTGCCGCAGCTGAACCTGGCCCCCGCAGCTGGCTGCAACCCTCCAATGACAATGCAATCTCTCGATATAAAGGTATTGGCCCCCGCGGGTCGGGACGGGCTCCTTATTGGCGGCGTTAGCAAGGTACCTACCCGTATCACAGGCGCATGCCGCGGAAGGAAGGAAGGTACGTACGTATCATCCCGCGGGTGCGTAGGAGATAAAGAGAACTAGGAAACGCGATTACGGCCTGATCTCCCATCCGGCGACGTACCTTCCCCTTTACCCATTTCTCCGGCAGACCGCCAGCGACAACCACGCCATGGAGCCTTTGAGCATCGCGGCCGCCGTGGCCGGCCTTGTGGAGGCGGCTACGCTCGTTGGAAAAGGTATTCTGCTTCTGCGGACCATCTCCAATGCAGACGCTGACTTCTGCAGTCTCCTCGGCGAGCTTGATGCACTGCACGCCTATGTGCAGCAGGTTTCCCGGGTGATGGAGGACTTGTCGCAGCCCTCTGCGCAGGGTCCTGAGCCTTGCCTCGAGCATATCGAAGACGCCCTTGACCGCCTTCTTCGGACCGGCCGAGAGCTCGAGGCTCTGGCAAGAGACCTGGTCTCTGGCAGGGAGGGGCAGCTTAACAAAAATGGCCAGGCGAAAATCTCCAAAGTGAAGTGGCTGAAGCACAAACATGCGGCTACAGCTCTACGCCAGCGCTGTCGCCGCTCACGCGAAGATATGAGCGCTCTCCTGGGCCCTGTTGGGCTTTTGCTGCAAAGGTATGGGTTCGGAGTCTTGCTGCAGTCGTCTTGGAACTTCCGGGCTGACAGGTTCCAGCGCACGCCACGCCCAGTTGATACTCGGGGTCGAGGAAATCCAGCTTGCCATCAGGGGGGTCGTCAATCAGGCAGCAAACAGCGCCATGCAAGAAAGAGCGAGGCCGGCCGGCCGGCTCCAAACGGCCGTCGCCCCGTCCCCCAAGACCCATCACTCCCTGGTCCTCCAAACACCACATGCAACCGGCCGCCAAGACGACAGGGAGCACGACAGCCACAGCAATGCAGCAGATGTTGGCGTGCTTGCAACGGAAGTCTCCACCAACCAACGTTGTGGCCACAGATGTCGATGCCGATGCCACACGACGTCGCAGATCCGGACGCCGTCCTGGCTTCGCTCGGTGGTGGGCGAACACCTACTGCGGTACAATGCCGTCCCCTTCTTTGACAAACGGCCGTGCGACTCGGCCAGGTGCCGTGCCGGCAAGGAAAAGTCGGTCCGCCTCCGACTGCACTTCCCCTCGTGGCTTCTTAGCAGTGCCATCCACGTTGCCATGTCGTGGCACGCATGCAGCGGCCCAGGAGCCGCAATGTTCCTTGGCGTGTCTAGGCCGGTGGCCTTTGGGCTGACTTGGGCGGCGATCCGTTTCAATCGCCTCGATGGGGTTCGCCATATCGTATCGACCGGTGGGATCCTGCCGACTGATATCGACGACACGGCCGGTGAGGCAATACTGGCGGTAAGTGAGCGTCTGAGCAAAGATTCCTAGGCAAAAATAAGTCAAAAGGTTTGCATGGTAGGTACATGTGCTGACCACAGAGTGTACTTTCTCGCCCTGATCCAGCTGGTTTTGAACCAGTTTACCGACAATCCCGCCGTCGCCAACATCTTCATCGAGACCTGGAAACACCACCTGCACAAGGTCGCCACCAGAAACGGACTGTACGTGCCCGAACAACAGGCAGGGAAAAGCGGACGCCACCAGGACTGACCGTATCTACTTGTATCCACGGGCTGGGCTCGAAAAATAGGTCTGCTTCGGAGATGGCCCAAACGGTGCTGTGGAAATACCCTCGGCTTTCTGCCGAGATGACGAGGTCGCTAGAACGCATCATCGACCTGACATCTGGCCATTCTGAGCCTTCGCCGTCCCTGGTACGCGACGCGATTCTCGGAATCGGCCCTATCGATCTGGACAAGGCCCTGGAGATCGAGCCCGGAAGCATCAGCGTTCTGGATGCCTACGGCCTGTCTCCGCTCCACTGGGCTGCGTACCGGAACAACGTGGCCGCAGCCCAGCTCTTGCTGCAACACAAAGCCGAGCTAGAACTGAGAGAGACATCGCTCCGGCAGACGGCACTGCACGTGGCCTGTCGCATCGGCCTCTTCGACCTGACGCACCTGCTGCTCCGCCACAGCGCCGACGCAAACTGCGTGGACTCGAGGCACATGTACCCGCTGCACTACGCGATCGAGTCCCCAAGGCTGGTCCGGCTGCTTCTCAAGTTCGGTGCGCGCCCGGACGGCTCCAGCAGGCCCGAGATGGCACCGCTGCACTACCTGTTCGCTCGCCGATCGGGGCCCAGCGCAGGCGAGGTGGTGACGGCCATCGCGGCCGCGGGCGGGGACGTCAACCTCAAATGCCACCGCGGCCTGTCCCCCCTCGTCTATGCGGCCGGGTTCGGCGGCACGAACGGCGTGGCCGCCCTCGTTCGGTGCGGCGCGCGGCCCGACCTCGCCGGCGTGGCGCTGGAGGACTTTGTGTACTGGGTGTGCTACGGCATGAACGTAGACGTCATCGAGGCGCTCAGGGACGACGTGGGCCGCGCGCACGTGGACTTTGACCGCCCGGGCGGGACGTCGCTGCTCAGCCTGCTGAGATCCAGAATGCAGGCTCGGTGGTCCGATGGGTTTGCAGAACGGATTGCTCCGCGCCACACACACCAGCAGTTCTTCCCGCCCTTGACCTACCGGGCCGTATGCGGTTACAGCGCGCTTGTGGTTGAGACCAGGGAGGCCGGCTGGTCGGCGGGCCTGTTTCTCGACTCTAAGAAGAGGCTGCTGGCGGATGGTTCGCACCAGGCGCTCAAACGCTGGCTTGGGAGGCAGGTTTTGCGGATGCAGTACCAGCCGCCCGGCTTTGCAGATCGGATGTGGGATACAGAGAGAGACGCCGTTGGATACCCGTGGGGCGTTGATGACGCGACGGCCGACGCGAGTGGCTGCCTATCTGGCACTGGTGACGATGTTGACCCCTGGGATGGGGAACCTTGGGCACATGCGGGGCTCAATGACGGGTCTATATTCGGGCTTGATGCGTTGTTTGGGGAGCATGTCACCAACGCCACGGACAATGTTGGAGTCATCCCTGATGAGCCTGAGGAAGACGAAGACGAGTTCTTTGATGCCTTGGACGGGTGTCGATAACACCCAGGCCACCTCGGCTAGTCTACCTAGGTACACTAATTCAGGATCCTCTGGCTCCAAATCAATGGAATCGTCCTCCCGCGCCTACACACGAAACATCATAACCCCTGCCAGCCTACGCAGGACAAGTCCAGCTCGTGGAGCTATTCACGTTACCCCCCTGGTACTGGGCGCGGCGGTCAAACAGACACACGGGCCGCTGCCAGAGCGGAAAGCTGGTGAAGGACGACGTCACGATCTGCGACGGCCCTTGCGAGCTGGGCGTCTCGACCCAGTCCATCAGCGCCACGAGCGCGTTGGTCTCCCTGGTGTACAGCAGGTTGTCGGGCACCTCGAGCACGTTGATGGGGTTCTGGTTCGCGCCGCCGAGCCACCACGGCGACTCGTTGCGCGGCTGGCTGAAGGCGCAGTGCTCCATGGCGGGGACCTTGAAGTAGCGGAAGAAGTCGTTAATGTCCCCACCGCCGGCCAGCTCGCGCTGCGTGCTACGGTACAGGTTATCACTCGACCCGGGCGGGATGACGGCGTCCGCCAGGCCGTGGTACATGATGATCTTGCCGCCTCGCGTGCGATAGTTCGCCATGGCGGGGATGTTGTCCGCCGTCACGTTACCCGGATCCTGGCGCTCGGAGACCAAACCGATGCGGTCGTCGTACACGGTCCAGTTGATCCCCGGCGGGTTGAGCGGGTCGTTGTGGTCGAGGAAGTGCAGCTGGTACTGGATGTCGAAGAAGCTGATGGCGAAGTCTGACGTGAACACCCCCCACCCGCGCTCGCTGCCGGGCAGCAGGGCGCCCGGGAAGAAGACGCGGCCGTCGATGGTGTAGTTTGCGTACATCATCTTGGCGATGTCGACGTGGCTCTGCGTCAGGCACGACGGCGGCGCCTGCCCGTTGGCGCAGAGGAGCGAGTCGACGTTGGGACGGCAGGCCTCGGGCCGCATGATGATGCTGTCGCGCGGGTCGTTGGGCTGCGTGGTCGTGTCGCAGGTGCTGATGGACAGGTTGTACAGCAGGTCGAACTGCCAGGCTTTGTTGAGCCGGTCCGCGTCCGTCAGGTTCACCTGCCACGACCCGACCTTGGCCACCCACGGCAGGTAGTGCTTGTGGTCCCATGCGGGGGCGCCGATCAGCACGCCGTCGAAGGCGTCGGGCCGGTTCTGCACCTGCTTGAGCCCCTGCCGCCCGCCCGTCGAGCAGCCCATGTAGTAGGACCGCCCCAGGGTGGGCGTCTGGTAGTAGTCGCGCGTCATGTTCTTGCCGATGTCGACGGAGAAGTCGAGCGACCGGGTCGCGAAGTCGACGAGCTTGTCGCGGTCCTCGGCCCACGTGAGGTCGTTCGGCATGCCGAGGAACTCGGCGTGGCCCGTGTCGGTCGACACGGTGGCGAAGCCGCGCGCGGAGCCGTAGATGAGGTCGACGTACGAGATGCTGGGGATGTAGGCGCCGTTGCCCACAGCCAGGAACCGCCGGTTGTTGGCCGTCCATGCCGGCTGGTCGGGGAGCCCGAGGCCGAAGGCGAAGGTGCTGTTGGATCCCGTCGGCTTGACGGATACCTCGACGTAGCAGATGGACAGGTTGGACCCGGGCGCGTTGATGAGGGTGGGGCCGTATCGGATGCTCGCGATGGACGACGGCCACGAGGTGGAGTTGGTGAAGGTGGCCGCGACGCAGCGGTCGGCTTGTCGGCTCCCGAGGCGGGCGGCTGTGGCCGTGGCCACGAGGGCGAAGAGGGTTGCAGACACCATGATCAAGTTTGATAGTCAGGAGAATCCTGTGATCGTGCTGCGAGTGCGATGCCTCTGCTAAACACAAGCTTGAACTTTCCGGCGGTTCCATCAGGTCTTTATAGATCATGGCTGCCCTTCGGCCGCCCTGACGATACTCTCCCGTCATTGCCCTTGGTGTCACGTCGGCATAATTACGGCCGCGTCGTGATGTGATGCTCTCACCACCACAAGCCCATTTGTGACAGCTCGCCTGGACGGTGTGGCAGACCAGTCCCAGGCCGTACCGCCACTATGGGTGGCCTCTCGCCATGCCCGCTTTGGGTGAAACAAGGCATAGAAAGTGCTGTTCCGGAACGTGGTTCGAAAGGATGCAGGGCTGACATGCTGACACAGCCACCATGCCCACGCCGTTCCCCGGCAGAAGACCACGAGGCTGCTAAAGCCGCTCTTCCACGCCTCGGAGGCTCGCATTGCGCTCGCACTGGCAGAATCAGAAGGAAACCACGTTCCCATGCGAAAAGCCCTGGATGGGAGGGTATATGAGGCATAAAGTCGGCATCAGGCCTTGATCACGGGACGCGGGTTGGGCTAGGGTTCCAGTTGTGCTCAGAGTTCGGTTCCGGGCTTGGTGCTGACCAGAGGTGTCATTGCGGGCTGATGCCCTTGTATGTGATGTGCTGCTGGACGGAAACGGCAAACGGATGCGACGGGACTTGGCGTGAGATTCGTCGCCGGCTCGTCGGGTTGCCCACCTGTGCTGCTTTTGTGCAAGAAAACCGGCCCGAAGACGCGGGGATAAGCACTAAGCCTTCCGGGGAGGCCCTTGATGCCGATGCAGCCCTGACGTTGCAGAGATTCTACTCTGGTGTGGAGGCGAGGGGCGATCAAAGTCAGTGGAAGCAGTCAGTGGCAGAGGCTTTTGATGCTTATATACGGCATAATTGCGGACAAAATATGTACAGGCGGAACGCGAACGGCTAGCATCGGACGAAGCTCAAGGAACGCCATCAAGGGGAGCCAGCCCAAGACAACCAAGACTCTACGTCTTGATCAAGCCTTCTCGGCCCCGGCCTGCCCGGCCTTCCTCGAACGCCCTCTGCGGCCTTGTCCACCCACGCCCCGTCCAGCTACGTTCTGCTGGCCCACGCCCCGCCCAGCCGGGCGACCCTGCCCCGCCGCGCCCAGGACATCGCGAACCTTGTTGTACGCAGGCTTGGGGTTATTGTTGGCGTCTAGCAGCGTGGCGGCGCCCTGTCCCGGGAACACGGACGGGATCCACGAGTGCGCATCACTAGCTCCCCAGACGGTGATGCCAACGCAGCGCTTCACGGCCAGACACGCGCCCACAATGTTGCCGTAGTCGTCTGCCTGCTGCTGCAGCGCGCGGGCGTTGGGCGGCAGGCTGCTGTGGCGCACGTCGACCTCGGTGTAAGCCACGTCGACGCCCTTGGCCACGAACTGGTTCAGCACCGCGGCGAGCTGGTCGCGCGACCCGGTCTGGCCGACGATGAAGTGGCCCTGCAGCCCGACGCCGTCGATGCGCGCCCCTCCGTTCTTGATGATGTCGACGATCTTGAGCGCCTGCTGCTGCTTGTTCCCCTGCTGCTCGATGTTGTAGTCGTTGTAGTAGAGCTTCGTGTTGCCGTCGGCGGCGGCGGCGGCCTTGAAGGCGATGGGCAGGTAGTCGGTGCCCAGGACGCGGAAGAAGACCGAGTTGCGGAAGTTGCCGTTGTCCTCGAGCGCCTCGTTGACCACGTCCCAGGCGTAGCACTGGCCCTTGAAGTGGCCGACGACGTTGCCGACGTGCGTGTTGATGACGCGCGTGAGGGAGTCGCGGTTCCAGTTGCCCGACTCGACTGGAGGTGGTAACTGGGTTAGCTAACTGAAGACACCAGACCTTTATAGACGAAGCTGAACGGAAGGAGAAAGACGCACCCCATGACGGAAGCTGGTTGTGCCAGACCAGCGTGTGGCAGCGCACTATCTGCTGCCCGTTGGACTTGGCAAAGTTGACAATCTCGTCGGCCTGGCCGTAGTCGAACCGGCCCTGGTTGGGCTCGGTGAACTGCCACTTCTGCGTGTTGCCGACCGTGACCTGACCAAAGTCGAACTTGTTGCCCAGGATGGTCCGGTAGGTGTTGTCCTTGATCTCCGGGTTGTCGACAGCGGTGCCAAAGTAGAGCTTCCCGGCCGCCTTGGCCAGCTCATGCAGCCTGCCGTTGGGCACGGCGGCCACCAGGCTGGGTCCCGACGCCGCTAAAAGTCCGGCCAGGACGGCACGGACTGACAAGTGGTTTTCGGGGGCCATTTTTTTTTTTTTTTTAATGAAAAAGAAAGATCGTGGTTTCGGAAAAACTGGAGCCGAAGTTGGGAATATGCTAAAAGAATGAAAGCTGCCGGTTGGGCATGGGAGATGCGAGATCTGCCAAGGCCGTGGCCTTCAACGGAAGGACTGAAGCGGTCTTTATAGACCCCTCGTTTACACCGAGCCATGGCCGCAGTTGCGGGGAAAAAGACGTTTTGGGCTCCGGCGATTATTCCGGGAAATGCTGCGCTCGCGTGGCATCCTGGAGTCCATCATCATGCGACACCTGGGCGGTGCCCCGTCTGTCGGTGGCGAGGGCCCGTTCTAGGTGCGGATAAAGGCCAGGCGGTGCAGTGCAACCTTTCGGAGCCGTGCCTCCTGACTGGAAACCAACGCTGGAGAGGGGTCGGGGTCTCTGAGACCCCAGCGCGGGGCCTGTCTATTCTCCGCGATGGTGAGCCGCCGCCTCACCTATAGACAAATCCGGGCCGTGTCGGCAATGCCGTCTCCGGAATGCCAGAAGGGGCAACCCCACTGGCGGCAGTGCCCAGATTGGGCGCTTGGGTCCCTGCACCCCGACCCAGTGTTGCCCCATTAGACGTGGGGTTGCGCTGTGCGCGGCTGAAATAGGCGCCCTTGCACGTAAAAATATCGCACCAACAGGGGCTCATGGGCGGGAAGCCGTCTCCGTTCCTGGAAAAGACGGGAGTGCTTGGATGGCTTCGACCACATCAGACGGCGCCACAATGTTTAGCACGGATGATGAGATGTTTCTGTTGCTGAGGCTGAGTCTTTTCCCAAGCAACTAGACTAGCCAATGCGCGTGCGGGAAGGTGCCGCTCTCAAACCGCCAAGGCTCAGCGGCAACCAGCGGTGGGTGCGCCTTAGGAAGTTGGTCGAGTCTGGGTTGCGAGCTGGAGAGGCTGGCGACGAAGGGAGAGCCCAGATTGTGAGGTGCCTCGGCACTTGAATAATGTGAATAAATGACGGGGTAATCGTCATGCTCGGCAGTGTTGTTTCAATAGAATTTCCCTCACAAGGCATCACCATGCTCTATTTCCAGAGTTCTCGAATAGAGGCATTCGCATTGGCGCGAAAATTCGCTGACGTTTGACTGGTGGGGCTGGGATTCAGCTGTAGGATCTCCTGGGAAAGGGTTCGGTGATGATGGAATAATAATACGAAACGATGCAGGGACTGGGCAGCCAATTGAGAACAAGAGCACAACACTGAATGTCAATTCGAGACCGGAATTGAGGCTTCGAGGCCCATGATCCTACTGTTAGACTGATGGCCGTCGTTCCAGCAGAGTCAATGCCTCTTGCTTTTCGTCATGTTTTGAGCCAGACCCGACAGAAAAGCAAAGAAAAGTTCACGGCGCGATGGCGGCAGCGACCAATTCCGAGGTGCACGTCTGCCTGACTCGGAGATACGCCTGCTGTCCAATCATCGGCAGCCGGCCTCCCCACACAGACCTGGAATACCTGGTCGGCTTCGGTGTCCGCTCGATTTCCACCTCGATCTTGATCCGAGGACGTGTCAATTCTGCAGACGTAGCGCGGAAATCGGCTGGTTAGCCGGGGCAACTATGGTCATGCCTGTGCCTCTTGCCCAGCATTTCCCGGCTTCGCCGTGGACGATGCCAGTATCGCGACTGGCGAGATTTGGCACCCGGCCCTCTGCTCACGCTGCTTCGTGTCGAACTCGGCTGCAATCTGTTGGGGGCCGTGCAGATGCAGTACCACGCCGCGAGAGATGAGCGTGGGGTCGCTACCCGGCAACCAACACCACGCCCGGATGTCTTGGAAAGACGGATGTCTAATAGCTTTGGCTTGGAGAGACATCATGTGCTAGGTCGGTCGGTATTCACTCGACAGCAATCTTGTCTTTCCATCTGGGCGGTTGTTGGAGGGTTCTTTTGGCGGGGCCCCACAGCTGGGGTGGAGTGTGTGCCGTGCATATTTGATGGAGATAGGTATGGAGAGCGGCATAACGACGCACATATGCACGCGATATTACCAGGCACCAGCCGTCATGACGTCTAGCGGGACCAGCCAGCGGGGAGGATTGCAGGGCTGGAATGATATGGCATCGCGATGGGTATAATAAAAATCAATTAAAGCATGTACAAAGCACAATGGCAAGCAGAGGTACCCAGGTTGATCTGCCCGTTTGTGCACATCTGAAAAACCGCCTTGGTGGGGTTTGTGCGACTGTTTACGAACGCGCTTAGCGTCATGCCAGGGGTGCTCTTGTACCTTTTTTCTCACATTCCGCTTGCTGACACCACCGCAAAAGTCACAGAACTCGCTCCTGAATGGTGCCTCGCCCACCACACCCATTCCTGGGTCACACGCCCCACCCAGGGGCTGTTGCCGTGAAACGACATGAATCGAAGATAATAATAACCCCCTGCATCAATGCCATCGGCCCCCTTGTTGACTGACACCCACGTGATGTCGTTTCGTTCCGTTCGTTTGGATTTCCCCTCGGCCTTCCTTCGCCGTCGTTTTCTACAGTTCTTTGTCGGCCGGCTCGACAGCACCAGCGTCACCAAAAACCTCCCTGTTTTAGGCGCAGGCAAACGCGCAAATGTTCAGCAAGCGGAAGAGCCTCGACTGGACGAGCCAGCGGCAGCCGGCGGCCCCCTCCTTCAGGGAGAGGCTGTCGGGCTTCGTCCGGCTCGGCCATGGATTGGCCAGGAAGCCAACCTTCTCGCTGCTCCGAGAGCAGCAGCCGCCGCCTAGCTATGACCACTACCGACCGTCGCTGGACGTGGACGAGATGGAGATGCCGCGGCAGGTGGCCGCCCTGCCGCACATCCAGGTCAAGGACTTTGGCACCTCGCGCCTCGAGATTGACCTGCAGAGCCTCGAGGCCTTTCGTGACCTCGTGCCGCCGCGGGTCAAGACGCCCGAGACGCCCAAGAAGCAGAAGGGCTCGCCGTCCAAGAAGAAGCCGACGACGACGCCCATCGCCGACATGTTCGCCAAAAGAGCGCCCGTCTCGCCCGTGGCCATGCCCTCGCTCACCAAATCGACCCCGACGCTGCTCATGGGGACGACGGCCGCCGACCAGCCCGGTGGCCTGGGCCGGTCTGCCTCGTTAAAGACGCCTACGGCCGATTCTGTCATCAGTCCTTCCGCCGCCACCGAGGCGGGCCGCCGCAGCCGGGCGCCCTCGCGAGCGGCGGCGCACGGGACGAGCTCCTCCATCGTGATGGTGGAGATGGTCGGCTCCAGCCAGGGCCTGGCCCAGCCGCACACGCCGAGGCCCTGGCCGCCGCCCGAGACCCCGCGCACCACCGCCGGCACGCCCGTCTGGAGCACCGCCTCGGACCCGAAACAGCCCGTGGCAGTGCGGCCCCGCGAGCCTCGCCGCGCCGCGGCGGCCGCCGTTACGTCAGAACCCATCATCATCTCGGGGCCCATCGCCCGGTCCCGCCAGAACTCGACCGCCGCCACCGACCGGCAGCCGATGCCGCAGCAGCAGCGCCCGCCGAGCGCAGACAAGCGCCACTCGACGCCCGCGCGGCTTCCGCCGTCGCTCACCATCTCCACGGCCCCCGCGGCCGACCCGCAGCAGCAGCCCTTGGACGGCCCCAGCACGGGCGTCCCGCCCGAGCGGCGCCGCCGGTCCTGGCAGCCCGCGTCGGTGGCAGGGACGCCGCGGTCGTCCGGGCCGCCGTCCGCATCGGCGCCCTGGCGCAGCCTCGAGGGCTCCTCGTCGTCAACCGCGTCCGCCCGGCGGCCGTCGGCGCGCCTGGACTCGAACCGGCTCGCGTGGCTGCGGGACCTGGAAGGCGGCAAGAAGCAGTCCGCCGCCAACAGCGACCTGCCCGTGCTCAAGAAGATGCAGGGCAGCGTGGCCGACAAGCTGGCCCGGTTCGAGCGCCAGGGGCAGCAGTCCCAGGGCCCGCAGGGGTCGCTGCCGCAGCCGATCCCGCTCAGCCGGTCCGGCTCGACGCGCAGCCGCACGTCGTCGGTGACGGCCGACACCCTCACGTCGACGTCGTACGGCGGCGGCGCCACCACCGCCACGGCCCGCTCGTCCATCGACAGCCACCGCGCCTCGTCCGTGTTCTCGCACTACGACGACTCGTTCCGCGAGAAGATGGAGCGGCTGACGGCCAACGCGAACCAAAAGGTCGAGGATCAGGGCAAGCCCGACACGACCAAGATCGCGTCGACGTTTGTGGCAGTCGAGAGGGGGTGCATGCAGTGAGGAGGCAAGGTGGGTGGGATTGTGTTTTGATTTTGTGTTTCATGTTGTTGTTCCTTGTCATCATCGTTCCAGGCGGCGATCGTGTTCTTGTCTTGCATGCAGTCTGGTTTTGTTTAGCACAGCAAAGGCGTTATGGACGGTTTAATAATTGCGTTACAATTAGCACCCGCACCAGCATTACCAAATTGGATTTTTTCTTTGTGTCGCTCGTTTGGTATTTTCCCTTCGAGATCTCCGGTTGTCACATCGTTATTTTTAATCCTCGACGGCGTCCGCTGCCCGTCGCCGTAATACCAAACAACGTGCGCACGAGACAAGCCGGGCAATTCTGACGGCGACACCACCATTGTTCGGAACACGCTCATCATACACGATAACTAGAGGGCAGTGCTCGTCTGTTCTAATGTGTCTCATACGGCTGGCCATGCATGCATCACGCAGCCTGTCGTACACCTACGCACACAGGTTAAACCTCCCAACACTCGGATCATGGTCCGACACCATCTCGGCCGTGTTCTGCCACGTGTTGACGTGCAGGTGCTCAAACTCGGCCCTCTTCCCGGACGCCGACGCCGACGCCAGCGCCGGGCTGACGAAAGTGTGGTCGAGCTCCTGCGTGCTCATGTCGAAGACGTACGAGTACCGCTCCTCGACCGGGATGCCCACTACAGCGTCGAGGTCCAGCAGGCCCGACGAGTTCATAAAAACCTGCAGCGGCGCCACGGGCACGAACTCGTTGAAGTCACCTGCTGCGATGATGCGGGCGTCGGCGTCTTGGGCCAGGATTTGTGCGATGAAGTCCTATGGGGAAGTCAGACGGTTAGTTGATCACGTATAGTGTACAGAAATTCAAAGAAAATAAAAGAGAAAGGAGAAGGAAAAAAAAAAACTCACAGCAGTCACCTCCGCCTGCTGCATCCGCTTCGCCACGGCCCCGTTCTCAGGCGTCCGCGGGTCGCCATGCATGGACGAGCTGCCGCCCTTTGAGCTAAAGTGCACATTGACAGTAAAAAACACCTTGCCACCGCCCTTGACCGGCGTCCACGCCGCCGCCACAGGCTTGCGCGTCGCCTCCCACGCGTCGCTGGCCGGGTCGACGCGGCCCGGGTTGAAGGTCAGCCCCTGGCCCCCCGGCAGCACCTCGGTCCTGTCGTTGGCGCCACCGCCGGCGCCGGCCAGCGCCAGCACGTCGGGCTTGTACAGGTAGGCGGGCCGGATGTTACCACCCGGCTGGCCGCCGTCCTGGTTGTCGACGGGGTCCACGGCGGCCCAGGCGTACTTGACGGCGCCGCCGCTGAGCTTCTCGACGGCAGACACCAAAGTGCTGAGGGTGAGGTTTGCGCTGACAGTGCCGTCGTTGGCGGCGCAGCTGTCGTCCTGGATCTCCTGCAAGAACACGAGGTCCGGCGTGCGCAGGTGGTCGACCAGCTGCGCAGCGACGCGCGGCATGTGCGCCGAGGTCGGGCACAGGTTCTCGACGTTGAAGACGGCGACGGTGACGCCGCGGCAGTCGCCCGTCGAGTCGAGGGCCGTGGGGTGTGGGTCGTAAGGCACCCGGGTGGTGACCTGGACGGCCGTCAGCGGCAGGATGCGGTAGAAGCCAAAGGCGTAGGTGACGACGCCCGTGATGTCGGCCAGCCGGTCGCCCAGCTTGGTGTCCCGCGGGTTGGACGTGCCGTCGAGCGGGGTGCCGATGATGATGGCCTCGGGGTTGTTGTCGGCCGCCGTCACGGTGAGGCCGCCGCGCGAGTTGCGGCCGGTGGCGGGCCAGTCGCCCACGACCCAGTGGTCGCCGTACTGGTTGGGCCGGTTGAGCGACGTCGGGGCGCGCACCGTGACCAGCTGGCCGTTGAGGCTCTCCCAAAAGTCCAGCCCGTACTTGGACGGATCCAGGACCGGGTCTTTGTCCGAGAGCAGCGCCGCGGCGTTGGGCATGCCGAAGACGTCGCCGCCGTCCAGGGACGAGTACTGCTCTGTCGGCGGTTTCGGGGTGTCGACGCCCACGACGAGCGGGGTCGCCGGGTTGCCCGACGAGAGCACGCGCACGTTCTTGGGCGCCGTCACCTCGGTCAGGTACAGGTGCTTGGCGTCGGAGCGGTACTCGAGCACGCGCCCGTCGACGGTGATCAGATCGCCGACTTTCAGGTTGGAGCCGACGTTGCGGTCGAAAACATATACGGCCTCGGACGTCAGCGGGCTGTCGTCGGGGCGGTCGGAGCGGATCCAGAGGCCGTTGGGGCCCTTGGCCAGGACGACGCCCGAGACGTTGGTGACGGCCTGGTCCTTGAACGGCGACACGAAGCGGTTGCCGTTGATCTCGGCGATGCTCTGGGCCAGCGCAGGGGCGGCCACGGCGGCCACCAGGGCCAGGACGGCGGAGGGCAGGGGCAGCTTGGCGGTCAGCATGGTGACGGCCGCGAGGGAGACTGGGTTAGGTAGCTGAAGGCCGTCATGGCGGCGCCGTCAACACCACCGAGAGACACGCGGCGGCGCGGGTCTTTATCCACACGCCGTGACTTTGGCGACAAGGCTGGGCTCGTCAGGCAATGGAACGTCCCACGGGAAAATGACTTGCACATGTTTGAGATAGGAAGCTGGCAAGCTGGGGCTGCGGGCCGCGAGGGGCTGCGGGCGGAGCTACAGGTGCTGATTGGCCGGATCGCTGTGGAGCTACTCCCAGGGCGAATTGGCAGGCTGCCACCAATGAGACGTCGCAATCTGGCGTCGTGGGCAAACGAGGAGTCTGATCAGCTGCTCGACCTTCCATCCTGGGCGCCGAAGCCGAGCTGAAGACAGGGAAGAGCTTGGATCTGCAGGGCGGGGGCGGATGGCGCCAGGTACCGTTGCGTCTTCAGTTGCGCCACAAATTTAGCGTCGATCCATCCGGGATGAACCAGGCTCGTCTTCAATAAAAACTCCGGTTGTGGCTACGGACGATTGCCGATACTTTTTTTTTCTTGTTCCTTAGACGTGTTTAGCTAAAGCCACCCATACTGCTACATAGAGAGATGAAAGGAATGGATTGCTAGGAAGTTCTGTTTCCCTCGTACATATTCCCGAGCGAACTGGCCTTGTTGAACGGTTCGGACCTTTGTTGCCATCAGGTTCGGCAAGGCTGCACGAGGTGCTTCCAGTTCTATTCCTTCAATGCAATGCAGCTCCTGGCGGCCGGGAGGTTTACCATTTGCCGTGTTGACTGCCTTTACATACCACCAAAGCTCTTTGTTCATACCTCACGCCCGATTGTGCTCGAACGCCCCTAGATCGGACCTTCTCTTGAGGACGAGAACCACACTACTATGTTGATCCCGGAATCGCTTTTGGCAGGTCTGGCTGCTCCAGTAGATGCCCTACCCAAGCAAGAACCGGAAAGCCCGCTCACTTTATGTCCTTGTCATTGTCTCTCAATACCGTCAAGATGTAGATTCCCATCACATGTATTTATATCATGCTGCCTTCCTCCTCCTCTACGCTTGGCACAGCTGCGATCACACACCTTTCAACCCTAACCAAATCCAGCCATGGCCACGACCGACTTCCGCTTCCTGCTCTCCCCGGCAAACGTCCGGGCCCGCGACATGGTCCTCCTCGCGCAAAACGCCCACCTCCGCGTCGGCCCGGATGCCCACAGGCCGCTCCCGGCTCTCCGCATCGGCGCCTACCCGTCCATCTGGGCCCCGACCGCTCCGACCGTGGTTGCATCCATGGGCTCGGGCATCGACAGCAACGATGTCCTCATCATCGGACCGGACATCGAGCCGCTGCAGTGTGCCTTCCTGTTCCGCCCGGACAACGGCGTCGTCATGTTCATCGACTACTCCCAGGGCGACACCAGCCAGGTGTTTGGCGAGAACAGCACCCCGTTCCGCTACGTAGACGACGCCGCCGGGCCGCAGTACAGGGTGGTGGCCCTCTTGCCCCACTTCAACAAGACCATCGGGATGGGCGTCGTCCCCGGCGGCGGAGGAGTGCTGTTCGACATCCTGTGGCCCGACTGCCCTTACCCCAGGCCGCTGCACAACGGGGGTGGCCCACAGGCATGTTGGTGTCGCCTGACCGCTGGGTCCCCAGGATCGGCGCGGAACCCAAGTCGAACGGGTTGACTGTGCAACGCGGGCGCCGGCAAATCCGCCACCGAGAGATCGAGACGGTGGGCCATGGGGCCTATGGGGTGGTGGGCATGGCGGTCGACGCGGACACGGGCGACCTTCTGGCCGTCAAGAGCGTCAGGGACGGCGACTCGGCATCTGTGGCCGATCTGATCAGTGGGGCCAAGGAGCTGCGCCACGAGGCCGAGGTTCTGAGAGAGTGCCAGCATGCAAGTTGCGACTCCGGCCAAACATTGATGCGCTCCTTCTCTTTGCTGACCGCCGTTCTCACAGGTCCACATCGTCGAGTTCGTTCAGCTCTCGAGCTCCAACAACGCAGACAACCTCCTCTTCCAGCCAATGCCCGCGCTGCTCATGACGCTCGGGCAGGGCGACCTCCACAGCCTCGTCGCGGAGTTCTACGGCGAGTCTTGGCTCAGGCCCAGCATTGGCATCCTGGCCGACACCGTCTGTGTGCAGATGCTGCGAGCGCTCGCCTTCCTGGCCGAGAAGCAGGTGGCGCACCGCGACGTCAAGCCCGAGAACATCCTCTACACCTACGTCCCCCCGCGGTACCGGCCACGGGGCGCCTTCTACTCCTTCGTCCCGTACCACTTCCAGCTGACCGACTTCGGCTGCTCGCAGCGCTGGAGGGACAGCAAGTGGGCGGCGGACGACGGCATCGGCACCCCGTGCTTCGTGGCGCCGGAGCGCATCTGGCCGTCGCGCCTGGGCTCGCCACCGCCCTTGAGCGCCGACGAGTTCTGCAGGCAGGACGTCTGGGGCCTGTTCGTGACGCTGCTGTGGACGATCGAGCTCGAAGGCTTCGTCGCCGCGTACTTCACCCCGGCGATGGAGCTCTGGAGCAAAGTCGTGCGCCGCGAGCCGCTGGCGGCGAAGGACAGCCTGCTCTCGCCGATTTACGAATTCTACCTCGCGGCCGAGGCGTGGGGACGCAACGGATCCGCGACGAGGTGGGGGTGGATGGGGCAGCTGCGGCCGACGAAGCGCGCGTCTGCGGCGGACATGTTGAGGGGTGCATAGAGACGAACCGCCGCAGTGAGATGTCGAGGCCTTGACGTCACCGACATGATGCACATAGAGAGGTGGCACGAGGCGTTGGGAATCGGCACGAGTTCGCGGCATCACGTGCTATCTGCATGAATCTAGCGCATTCAATCGACATCAAACAAGGTTTACCCGTAGCCACCGCTTAGAAATTGCCCAACCCGCCTCATTAAAGTGAGCCCACTGGCGGAGATAAAGCGTCTGTCTGCCACGGGCAGCTGCAGAAGAGAGGGGTGACCTGTGGGGAGAGCGTGCCTCGAGATAGATATCAATAGCAAGTCTGGTGACTCACCAGGGGTTGTGTTTGGCCACTGCCGGGCCTGGTTCTACGTGGTTGGCCCTGACAGGGAAGAGCGTGCATGTCCGCCCCATGCCCTGCTCCCTGTCCCCCGCGTGTCGTGTCGTCCTCTCAAAGGCGCCGGAACCAAATGGTCGGTGCTCGCCTCGAATGGCAGCAAAAACGCTGCCAGGTCATCGGCCCCACCCGAGCCAGCCAACCCGGAAGCGGTTGCCAAGTCAGATACCCCTTTTTTGGCCCAATAGGCGGTGAAAGCGAACACGCTTTTGGGTGCCGTGGCCGCCCATTCCTCGACGGCCTCTCATATTCACAGGCGGCAGAGGGAGACGGAGCCCAATTCCATACCCACCTGTGCTTTTGCCCAGCGGCGGACGCCCAGAAAAGCCCCTCCATATCTATCAGGCTCCCTCGGCATCCATGTCGACCGATCTACGAGTAGTGCTCTGATCAGACAGGCAGCCAGACGGACAGACAAACACACAAGGCTCAACCACACAAGACTCAACCCCGCCAAAACCAACTCAACAGCATCGCCACGATGACCTCCAGGGGCGAGGTGGTGTCGTCGGTGCTGACGTTCCTGTCCAGCAACAAGACGGCCCGCAAAAAGGCCTACAAGCATGGCGACAAGCTCATGCCCATCGTGCAGAGCATCCAGGCGGCGGCGTCGGGCGCCTACATGCTCAACAACACGCTCCAGGGCACGCTCAACGGCACGACGCCGCTGACGCTGGCGCAGATGCGCGAGAGCGCCGACCTGACCAAGAAGACGGTGGGCGACATCGTGGCCGTGGCCACCGACGTGGCGCGCGAGATCGGCAGCCTCGTGACGCCGACCATGAACTTCCTGACGCACTCGGGCGTCAACTCGGCCGCGCTCTTCTCGTCGTTCGGGTCCATCGCGGCGGCCGGCGGCATCGCCTTCGTGGCCGTCAAGGTGCTGCAGGGCGACGCGGCGCTGGAGCGCATCGCGCAGTCGCTCGACGGCATCCACGCGGCGCAGCAGGCGCAGGTGGCGCTGACGGCGCAGCGCGACTTCCCGGCGCACGTGCACGAGATGGTGCACGAGCGCGTGTCGCAGACGTCGGCCGACCCGGACATGGACCACTGGTTCTTCGTGTGGCACCCGGACAACGACTGGCACCCGGGCTTCTTCCGCAAGCTGGAGGAGCGGCCCATCGGCCCGGCCTTCTGCGGCTACACGCACCAGCTCGACACGGCCTTCGCCTTCATGCGCGCCGCCCGCCGCCGCATCGCCGCCAAGGAGGCCCAGGCGCGCGCCAGGGGCAGGGGGGGCGCGCGGAAGCCCGTCCGCCTGCACCTGCTGGTGCCCGCCTACCGCCACATCCTGATCCTGGACCCCGTGCGCGTGCCCGACGACATCGGCGACTTCGTCATGGAGGGCCGCATCCACGACAACCGCTACCTCGTCGTCTTCAACCTGCCCGTCGACCAGGTGTCGCGCTACACCCGCGACGTCGGCACCTACCGCCCGCCGCCGCGCGAGCAGGGCATCATCGAGAAGGTCGTCGAGGTCGTGCTCGGCGCCGACGCGCCCCCGCCGCCCGACTACCGCACCCTGGGCGGCGGCGACCTGCCGCAGGAGGGGAGCGCCGACGACGCCGCCCACGTGCCCGACGACGCCGCGCCCAGGACGAAGGAGGAGGCCGCCGCCCTGGCCCTGCGTCGCGCCACGCCCCGTCGCGAGGACCGCAGGTCGTCGTTTACCGGGCCCGACGCCCCGCACCGCAAGGACGACGTCGTCATGCGCGAGACCAAGAGGCTGCACAAGAACAGGTCACGCCGCGCCAGCGTCTCTGCTCACTAGGCGTTTTCTCCGTTTTCGTTTCTCATTTTACCACACATAAATTGCATCAGCATCACGCATCAGGATGGGGAGGGTATCTCTTTTGCTTCTCTTCTGCAGTTTTGGTTTCTATTCTTTCTACCCGCTCACTCGATGACATTTCCTTTGTCCCTGCTTGGAACCACCATCGGCGCACTTGTTCTGCTATTTCCTTCTACTATACCACACGAGGCAAAATGCCCCGAACGCCGCCATGTCATCCCAACGAACAGACTCTTTCTCATCCCCACCCGAGGCTCAGTATCATATGTGGGATCGTCGGCATCCGCGGTCTGTCGGAGACTGGAAGGGCCATGGATCCGGCACGAGAATTTAAATGACAAAAAAAGAATGATAGACATGGATTTTCTGATCTTGCAGTGTGCGTCCACCGATTTGATCCCCTCGTCCAAGCACCACAGGGCCTATACGGGGGCTGGTAACGGGCGGCCTCGTCGCTGTTCCTCGGTGAGACGGGAGGAAGACGTCGGACACGCCGAGCGGGAGGATTCGCAACAGACAGGGCCAGACGCCAAGTAATGTCATAAAGATCCCAACCCCGGCGGCCCGGGTTCCAAATTGACTTTCGGTGAGGCCGCAATCCTTCTGCCCAAATCCTCACCGAGCAAAGCCGACCCGCAGTTCCGGGATCGCGAGCCTCTTTCGGCCCCCAACGACCAAAATGCCCGCTTGGCAAGGGATTCGCGCTGTTCCAGGCATCGGCCCGATAAACGCTGCCTTTTCGAAACCATGCGCGTCATGATCTCCTTCAGACCGTGGGGGTGCTCAGCGCCGTCGCATTGCGATTTGTATGTTGGACAGACGCGGCTCAGGGTACCCAACCCCAACCGCGCCCGCGGCCCCCACGATCACCCCCGGGACCGGCATTTGCAACGGCCGCGATGACAGCCGTCATGATTGGGCAGATTACGACGCCTGTTGGTTTCGAGACACGGACGACGTCGCCATCCCTTTCTCGCCCACCCCCACACCCAGTATCAAGCTCGCCCGTCATGCCCACGCCCTCAGCCCATCGCGCCAAGCACACAGAACCGGCTCGGATTCTACGGCCACCCCGGCCTCGGCGGCGAAGCTTCCAGGTGGGGAGGGCCTTCTGGCCTCGTACAAGGCCGCCGTTCCAAATTGGGCCACCAGGGGAGGCAACTCAGGCCACCAAGGCTCGCCAGAAGAAGTAAGTATCAGCAATGGGCGTGCGTTCGCCGATCGCCGATCGTACAAGGCTACGTACGACCAACGCGTCTTTTCACACGTCAGATCAGTAATTACCCGCCGCACACGCCCCTCCATCCACTCCTTGCCCGCATATCCCTCGTTCCTCAATGCCATCTCCCCAGCAAAGGTAAGGTCGAGCCGGTGTAAGACGTGGCCGGGGCCGGGATGGGGTTAAACGGGTACAGGGCTGGCGATGTGGTGGGATTACGGGGTTACGGACATGGATGTATGATGATTTTCCTATTTAATAAAAGAAAGAAAAAAACGACGATTACGAGTTTGGTTCTTATTCAAGAGCGCTGATTATAATCGGACGTCCCCGAGGTCTGACGGCGGCCCAACTCTACCTACATACCTAGGCTGGTGGGTGTAAGTCGACCGCCTCCTTCCCGCCCACACCCCGGCCCACTATGATCGCTGGTGCCCACCATCAAGCATCATCCGGACCCTGGAACATTGATCCTTGTAAATATCCATACAAATCTCAAGGCTTCTATTACTCCACTAGTATGGTAATATCAAAACACTCAAGCCCGGGTAGGGTAGTACCAGTCATCGGCCGGACATCTGGGCAAGAGAGCCCATGACAGACATGCTTCACGAACCCTCCAACGACAAAATGCATCGAGGAAAGATGAACGTAAAATAGAAATCTAAAAGGTCATAAGGTCATAATCTGTCTCGTTAGGACAGTACAGATGAGGAAATGTAGTTTGAACAAGCGGGCATCTCGACGTCCGAGTATGCTTCAGAAATCATGAGCAACGAAGGAAATATCATTAGGACAGCGAAAAAGGAAAATCAGCGAGTTTTGGGGAAGTGATGCTAGAACACCAAGAAAGAAGGCAACAGCTCGGCTCGACCGTCGCGGGCCTGTTGACCGGCCGGTGAGAAAGAACAATCAGCAAGATTAAAGAACCATGAAAGAGAAAGTCCGTACGTATCTAGTAATACCGTCGCTCGCGTATGCTGGCCCGTTGTGGTGGAGTTGTTGAGATGCAGGTGACTCGACAAAAGCTGCAAGGAAATTCGAGCCACTAAGTGGCCAATAAGGGAAAGGGAATTTTGCCAGAAAAGGCGGAGGTAGTGGGAAAGGCGAAGCGAAAGATCAGGGGAAGATAAGATATAGCCACGAACAACAGAATGGAGGGAGCCTTGCTGGAAACCGGTGAGGAGACACGTGAGGACCGCGTCGGCTGGCATGCATGCAAGCCGTTGTTGGTCGCACCGTGGCGGCGCCGGACGGCAAGCCCCGAGCCATATGTCTTGGATTTTTGTTGGTTCTCATTCTCCCGTTTCCCCTGCCCTTTTGGACATCGTTACCGGCGGGGCAAGCTTGGAGGTGGGTGGTGTGTGGACACGTCCTCGCTGGGCGCGTGCGTGCTTGCGTGTGCACACGCCCACCACCCCAAAACAGGAGTCCCACGCACGGCGAACACAGTGCCTGCGTTGGCGGGTAAGCGAGTTCCGGGCCTGTCATGTGAGAGGGGCCAACGACGACCGCCCGGGTTCCCTTTTTCCGCGCTCGAGTGTTCATCTTTGGTTTGTCATCGCCCACCAATCCATACCGACCCCGGAATTGACGAAGCGGTCGCTGTCTTTCGAGCAATATCGCGCAAATGGCTATCGCGGCCGCCTCTCTTCTAACGGCACTGTATCGCCATAAAAGCCGCCGCCGTTGGCCAGACAGGCCAGACAGACGCCACCATCGTGCACGCGGGTGTGTCTTCTCCAGCTGGCGCCAGCCTCGTCGTCCGCCGACGCAATCTCTTCATCAGCACTAGCTCCTCCGTGGCCTTGCTCCTGGTCGTGGTGCGACGGCAGGCTCGTGGCATCGTAGAGGCCGTGCTGCTGCTGCTGCTGATGCGCCGGCGGCTGGGGATACTGCTGGTAGTTCTGATCGAAAAAGGTCGTGTCGCGACCGTAGTCGCCGGATCCGGGCGGCGGGGGTGGGAGATAGGTCGTATCCGTCGAGGGAAAAGACATCGGGCCAAAGTGTTGAAGAGACGGGTAAGTCGAGAAACCGCCTGTTTGCCACTGCTGCTGCTGCTGCTCGTGTCCATAGCCAACTTCCTCTCCCGCTGTCCCATAAGTGGCCGGCGCAGGGTCAGATTCCGATCCAGACGACACTCCTCGATTATAGCTCCTCCTGCGCGGCGTCCAACGACCGGCTTGAGAACCTCCAGTGGCAAACCCGGCCGAAGTGGACGACGAGGATTGGCGGGAGAAAGAGGCGGTGTCTGAGGCCATTCCCATGTCTGGCATGCCAGCAGACGTGTAGTCTGGGTGTGGCTGCTGGATAAAGGACAGCCGTGCATCACCACCGTCCAGCTCTGGCGGTATCGAAGCCGCATATGCGGGCCGTCGGTCCTGAAACGCAAAGACGCTAGGGAAGTAAGACGCTGAATCGAGCGGCGGCGGCGCACCCACGGATTGGCGAGCGGTCGCATGGCCCAGCCGCACGGGACCAAAGTCCGAGTCACTGCTGCCGGTGTAGTAGTCTGGCGTCACCCCTGCGGCCGCAACCGAGCTCGACGCCGACGCCGACGAGACCGCGGCAGTAGTACCACTGCCGCCCCATGGGGCCGCCGATGAGGCATCCGAGCGAGCTTGCTGAGAGGCGAGGGCGTCCAGGGCAGAGGCTCCTGACCAGCTGTCGCCACCTTCCATAGTTGACCCGTCCTGGGGCCCGACATCCGGCTCGTGTGTCGCCCGCGGCTGGGAGAAGAATGAGGGGTCGGGATGGGGCACCCTATAAGACTGACCCGCATCCTTTTCAGCAGCAGCAGCAGCAGCGGATCTTGTCTGGCTTGAGTGGACGCCTGACCCAGCCCTATCTTTGGTGCTGACTCCACGTGACCGGGAGTCGACCATTTCCCAGGATGTCCGCTGATGACGGGACCCTTGATCCTGTGGCTGTCGTGTTTGTTGTTGCTTCTGCTGCTGTTGGGGGTGTGGGAGCCGAGTCTGAGGGACGGCGCTCTCCCCGAACCCACCAGCAAGATGCGCCAAGCGGGCAGGCTCAAAGTCGCTCCGGCACGGCCACTCGTTGGTTTGCGCGCTGCTTATGCCCTCTTTCTCGCACCCACCACCTTGACAGGGGCCTCCACTTTCTGGTCGGGCGCTATTTGCGGGGGTGATGAGGCCTAGCGAGGTCGGCCGTGAGCCTGCACAATGAGATGAGGGTACTGTCCTCCTTTTGTGCCGGCTAGCTCTGGCGAGCCTGAAGAGCAAGGAGAAGCGAGCAGCAACGACGGCCGCGAGTAAAGCGATCAATGCGACGGCGTATATACGTGTGCAGAGCAGGTCTGGGAGAGTGCCGCGAGGTTGTGACTCGGTCTCTGAACCTAAGCTGACGTTGTGATCCTGACCAGGAGTTTCGCTGCTGCTGCTGCTGCTGATGCTGACGTCGCGCAAGAAGAGGCGTGGTCGTGGCATGAAGGCGGGCATGTTGGGCTGAGAAGCCGATCGAGGTGGATCGCTAGGTGTTGGCCCAAGGGCAAGCAGCTAGGTATGTATACCGGGGCGAGACACTGGATATCAGTGAACCCAAATGGTGATGCGGTCCACCCCTTGAGTGAATCGTGATGCGTCAAGGGGGTGCGCAGCCCTGCGTGGTGTGGATGTGGGTGTGGGAAGGAAAAAGGAGGCAGGTAGGGGGTGTATTGGCCTTGCGGGATCGAATCCTACTTTCTTGTCTTTCTTTTTCCTGCCCTTTTTTTTTCCTTTATTTTCCTTTCTCGTGTTTTATTATTCTCTCTTCGCCTTCCCTTTTCGTCGTTTTGTTTATTCGTGTGGACACACCAGGGAGGGTGCTGTGCCCTACGCGGGAGAGCTCCTAGGCAAGCACCGTTTCTTGGTGTCTGGGATTGTGCGATTTGGTACCACTGCTGGGGGCCGTCCCAAACAGGCCATGTACGCCGCGTGCCTCCTGTCGTGGTGTGGTGTGGCTTGAGCTGACGCTGATGGGCGTGTTCGAAAAATGCGGCGAGTTATGGTCGCAACCGTTGGACGCTCTTCTGAGCGTAGGCTCTGCGGGGACCGCGGGCGGGGGACAGTCGAGGGCCAATGTCCCGGTGTGGGTAGTGGGTAGTGGCCTCCCAGGGGGCCTTGTGATGCTGGGGGCTCCCTGCTGGTTCGATGTCTGGACCCTGTGGTTTGCTGACAGCTTCAAAGGCAGGCCTTGAGTGGCAGAGACGCGAGCGTGCGTGGAGGGCTCCCAAGTCGCACACGCAAAGGACGCGCCCAGAATATTCCTGCAAGCAGCTGGGCTGCAAGGGCTGCGGGACCGCCCTGCAGCGACGAGGCCGGACAGGAGCGGCAGGCTCTGACCGAATGTCACGTCTGGTGTGCGCTGTTTTCGAGGGGTGGGTGGG